>JAJKFI010000033.1:10275890-10366425 GCA_029204185.1 Lerista edwardsae
AATCAATCAATCAATCAATCAATCAATCAATCAATCAATCAATCAATGTACTTATATACCGCTTTTCAACAAGAAGTTCACAAAGCGGTTTACAGGCAAATAGTAATAATAATAAAGTTAAATGGCTCCCTGTCCCAAAAGGGCTCACAATCTAAAAAAAGGCAGACCGCCAGCAACAGCCACTAGAAAGACTGTGCAGGGGTGAAGAGGGACAGTTACTCTCCCCCTGCTAAATATAAGAGGAGCACCACTTGAAAAAGTGCCTCTTGTCCAGTTAGCAGGGGAAAACAGCCATGAATAAAGAATGGTACAACAACATCCTCCAAGAGCACCTTCTCCCAGCCATCCAAGAACAGTTTGGTGATGAACAATGCCTTTTCCAGCATGATGGAGCACCTTGCCATAAGGCAAAAGTGACTATAAAGTGATTCCATCATGCAGCAAGGATGATATAGGTTTTTTTTAAATAACTTGAATACATTCTTTGGAAGATCTGAGGCATCAAACAATATTCCAATTAGGAAGGCCGTGCTGAACCTGGACGAGAAAGCGCCCAGCCTTGTTTGGAGGTCCTTGCGGGATGTCAACATACGGGAGGCATCAGGCCCAGATAACATTCCAGGAAGGGTTTTCAAAGATTGTGCTGATGAGTTTGCTGTGGTGTTTACAGATATTTTTAATCTCTCGTTACAGCAGGCAGTGGTTCCATCGGTTTTAAGACAGCCATAATTCTGCCGGTACCAAAAAAGTCTGTGGTTAAGGGTCTTAATGACTATCGGCCAGTGGCATTAACACCCATAATTATGAAATGCTTTGAGAGGTTGATTAAAGAAATGATTGTATCCAGCCTTCCTCCAGAGTTTGATTCGCTTCAATTTGCTTATCGTTCAAATTGCTCCACAGAAGATGCTATTTCTTCCGTTTTACATTTGGGTCTTGAACACCTAGAGAAGTGCGGATGTTGTTTGTAGACTTCAGTTCGGCATTTAGCCCCTCAGCATCTACTAGACAAATTGGGCTCTTTGGGATTCAGCACTTTTCTGTGTAATTGGATTTTGGACTTCCTGAACAATAGGCCGCAGTATGTGCGAGTTGGGTCGAATGTCTCAAATACCATCATAATGAGTACCGGCTCTCCTCAGGGTTGGGTCTTAAGCCCTCTATTGTTCACTCTACTGACTCATGATTGTTGTGCAAGGTTTACCTCTAATTATATTGTGAAGTATGCAGATAATACTACTGTGGTGGGCCTTATTCAGGCTGATGAGGAGGGTGCCTACCATGAAGAGGTGGAGGGACTTGTAAATTGGTGTAATATAAGGAAAATAGCCTTGTCCTAAATGTTGAAAAGACTAAAGAGATCGTTGTTGACTTTAGGAAGGACAAGTGAAGCCATTTACCATTACATATTGATGATTCACCAGTGGAGATGGTTAGTACTATCAAGTTTTTGGGAGTACAGCTAACGAGTAGGCTGGACTGGTAGTTTAACAGTAGTTCACTGGTGAAAAGGGCTCAGCAGCATTTGCATTTCCTTCATTGTACCAGGAAAGCGCACCTTCCTATCCCTGTCCAGATCTCCTTCTACAAAGGGATGATTGAGAGCATCTTGTCAAATTGCATCACAGTAGATTGGGAGTATTACCATATCAGACTGGAAAGCGGTGCAGAGAGTGGTGAAGAAGGCGGAAAAGATCATCGGCAGACCACTCCTTTTCATCCAGGACATTGCACAAAAGCGATGCTTGAGCAGAGTTTGTAGAATTGTGGAGGATGCTACTCACCCTCTTTATGACCTGTTATTACCTTCAGAGAGGAGTCTTCGGTGTAGAACATCTAGGTTCAGTCACAGTTTTGTTCCATACTGTATCAATCTAGTAAACTCTCACGCTGCTTCTTTCTGCTATGTACTTCAGCAGGGTTAGTTGTTAATGGGATGAATCAGGGTACAGCGGTGGTTATCTGTGAGTGTAAGGTTTAACTCCTGGGTGTAAGTAAGCAACGTAATTTCATTTGAGTGTATACTTGTGGGCCTTGGCCTGGGTGTCCACTGTGAAATGACAATAAAGGTTATCTATCTATCTATAACTAAGCTAGATTGGCTTGGGGACCAAAATATCAAGATTTTGGGTCCATGGCTGGGAAATTCCCCAGACCTTAATCCCATTGATAACTTTTGGTCAGTCCTCAAGAGGCGGGTGAACAAACAAAGGCCCACGAATTCGGATAAACGCCAAGCATTGATTATGCAAGAATGGGCTGCCATCAGTCAGGATGTGGCCCAGAAGTTGATTGACAGCATGCCAGGGCGAATTGCAGGGTCTTGAAAAAGAAGGGTCGACACTGCAAGTATTGAGTCTTTGCATAAACTTAATGTAATTGTCAATAAAAGCCTTTGACACTTATGCAATGCTTATACTTCAGTATACCATCGTAACATCTGCACGAAGATTTTCTAACACTGGAGCAGCAGATTTTGTGAGAATTAATATGTGTCATTCTCAAAACCTTTGCCCAGGACTGTATATAAAGCTTTCTTTAAAAAAAAATTGTAGATTTTAAAAATTCAGGCTAGACATATTTAAATTATTATATAATTTATTTTTGTATAAATTATTATATCAGAAATATAGTTAGGTCCTTAAAAAAATTGTGTTTGCATGATCTTGGATGAGTCTGTGCGGAAATCATGCTGAGAGTGAAGGGTTCCCACCAGGTTGGTAAACATGCCCCTGTGAGACATTCGCTTCTCCTTGCCCACAACATTCACTTTCTTCCCCCTTTCTCCTTCAGAGAAAAAAACTAGAGCAATATATTATTATTATCATTAATAATAATATATATATATATTATATTATATTATTATATATTATATTATATATATTATATTATATTAATAATAATAATAATAATAATAATAATAATAATAATTGTATCCCGCCTTTTTGCCCGAAGGCACTCAAGGCGGCATTACAACAACAATACAAAAATATAAAATTTAACATTAAAAACAATTTAAAAACAATATAAAAAACAGTACAATAAAACAAAATTAAAACAAGCAATAGAATTTAAAAACAACAAACCCTGTGGATCATCAAGTATAAAATATAAAAGTATAACCAGCCAGCCGGCCAGCCTGTCAACAGTTAAAAGCTTTTTGAAATAAAAAGGTCTTCAGCCCCCGCCGAAATGTTAATAAAGAGGGAGCAGTTCTCAATTCGAAGGGGAGGGTGTTCCAAAGTTGGGGGGCCACCATCGAAAAGGCCCTCTTCCTGGCCGCCACCCCTCTCACTTCTCCTGGTGGCGGCACAGTCAAAAGGGCACCCCCAGATGATCTAAGAGTACGGGTAGGACTATATGGTAGAAGGCGGTCCCTCAAATACCCCAGACCTGAGCCGTAAAGGGCTTTAAAAGTCAAAACTAGCACCTTGAATTGGGCCCGGAACAGAACCGGCAGCCAGTGTAGTCGCCGAAGCAACGGCTCGACAGAGTCAAACCGACGTGCCCCAGCAACCACCCGAGCCGCCGTGTTCTGTATTAGTTGTAATTTCCGGACCGTCTTCAAAGGCAGCCCCACAATATGAAGTTCTGGTTTCAGCTGGATTTTTTTTCTTTTGGTAGGGGTGGCACCCATAGAAGACTTGGAAATAATTCAGGCTTGTAACTTAGCTGTAATTGGGCAGTAGCCTGTCCACCCAGAAAGAAAAGTAACAGCAATGACAAGGGAGTCTATGTTCTAACGCGGTTATATTAAAAGTGCTACAGGTATGCATGCTGCTATAATTGATGATGGTTTTGACCTTTAAGGACCCAATCATATCCAACTTTCTGGTAATAAAGCCCCAGAGTAAGTGAACACATGTTCCCTTGAGGAGGCCTCCATGACTGTCCCCACCACCACCACAGAATGCAGCACACACACCATTGTAACGGCTACATCAGGGCTGGAATATTAGAAAGGATTTGGCCCTAAAGCAGTGGTGGAATTCAGCCAGTTCTCACCAGTTCTGCAGAACCGGTTGCTAATTTATTGATTCACAAAAGTAGTGCTGTAGTAAGAAGCAGTACAAAGAAAGGAGGACATAGAACTGGTTGTTAATTTATTTGAATCCCACCACTGCCCTAAAGCCCTTCATGGTCCAAGTTACCTGAGGGATGACCTTCACCCATACATTCTGGGCCTCTTAGGTCATCTGAGGCCATCTGAGACCCTCTTAGGTCATCTGAGGGGGCCTTCCTACAAGTGCCATCTTTCTCCCAAGTTAGGGGATTGCCAGCACAGGGGCAGTTGTGGCACTGCTAGTATGGAATTCCCTGTCAGGGGATCTAAGATCTTCTACCTCCTCCACAGCATTTTGGCGTAGCTCAACAAGACTTTTCTGTTTCTTCTGGCATTTGATGTTGACTCTTGTACCCCTGCAGCAGAACCTGCATTGTAAATAGCTTGCTCTCTTCCAGATATTTTTTATTTTTTTTACCCTGACTTCATTTATATTATTTTATTGCTTATTTTATTGCTTATTTTTATTGCTTATTTTATTGCTTATTGTCCTATTTCTATGTATTATTATTATTATTATTATTATTATTATTATTATTAATTCAAAACTCCTGAAACACAGTCAGTAGAGCAAAAATCATACAAATATCATTGACTGGTATTATTGGTCTACCTAGGTATCAACCAAATATCTATGCAGAATGTATGATGTTCCAAGCAGTGCTGTCTTTTGCAGTTCCAGGGGTGTTATAACAGGGAGCTGCAGTTTATCATCATCATCATCATCATCCAATAATTATGAGCCGCCTTGGGCAGCTGACCTGGCAAAGGAAAGACAGGGTAAATGGGTGGGTGCGGCTGAGAAAACAACAAAAATATAGATTTACTTTTGCTACAGTGAGGTGTTTTCGCATGGTGGTATTTTGGCTGGAAATCCAGTCTAGTCCCAGCCCTATATGATCCAATGCCCTATATTGCAGAGCTCCCTTACCAGCCACAATGCCTTTGGAAATTGCACACAGACAGACACAGAGCGAGCCCTTTTCTCGCGATTACCCTTCCTATGTGCCCAATCACAGCTGGTCTCCAATCACTCAGCGTAAAATCCTAGATTTCTCCGCTGATGTCTTTAACAAAAAAAAAACACCTTCCAATGTGAACGCGGAAATACCCCACACACCCACGGGATGGATCACTCTGGATTCTGCCGACGCCTCCTCGCCTGCTGCTCTGCGCTCTCCCGCGGACAGCAGTGACGTCATGGCTTCGGGCGCGCGGGGCGCTGTGGGCCGGGAGGGGCCGCCATTTTCGGTGAGGAGAGGGGCGGGGCCAGGGTGCTCAGTCTGGCTTGGGAAGCCGGGAAGGACCAGCCTCTCGGCTGTGGTGGCGGCGGAGGCGGGGGGTGCCTTAGCAGCGGCCGGGGCCCCGGGGAGTCGAGCCCCCGCCCGCGACTGACAGTCGGCTGTTCCGGCCAGGGCGGAGAGGTCGTCGCTGGGGTGAGTCTTGGCCTCCTGTCCACCCCCCCCCCGCCTCGGCCTGTGCCCAGCGCCCCCTCCCCCCCCTGGCCTGGCATTGGGCGCTGGGGTGCCAGCTGAGGGACGGTGGGTGGGGGGCACCTTGGGGAGCAGCGCAGGATAGGGAAGGGGGAGGTCTGAGCAGCCTGGAGATGGGAAGCCTTCGAGGGAGGGGCTGGGGCTGTGGCTGGCCGCTTGAGTGGCAGAGCGTGCCAGGTTGGTGCCTGGTCCAGCTGGGCTCAGAGCTGCCCCCGCCCTGCTCCCGACTGGGATCGTGGACGTGGGTCTTCACAGACCTCCTCCTGAAGATGCAGGGGGGGGGGAAGGAGGGGGGCTGGCGTGTGGAGCTGCAGCGCCCCGGGGAGGAGGGTTGCTTGGGACAGCTGGGAGGATGGAGCAGAGATGGGTGTGTGCGTGTGTGTAATATAATGTAAGCATGATTGTATAGGGTTACCAGATCCAAACAGGGACAGAGCGCCCTTACCTTTAGCCATTGCATAGAAGACGGAATTTTGGCAGGTGCAGCTTTTGAAACCCTTCCATGATAAGCTGCACCTGCCCAAATTCCTTGTTCTATACAGTGGTTAAAGGTTAAATAGGCACTCTGGCCCTGTTAGTATCTGGTAACCCTATGAATGTATCCTGAAGATCTTGTGAGTGGGGATTCCTGCTGCTTGTTGCTGCGTTGCTCTCCTTATCCATTTATTCACTCCCTTTTCATCATTTTAAAATATGCAGGTAGATTGTTTCTTATCTGGACATCCAAAATCCAGACATTTTTGTCACTCTTTTTTTTTTAAACTTTCTGTAGTGTGAACACTAGAATATTTTTATACTCATTCCCACGTGCAGGCTGTAAGTTCTGTTCTCTGCTCTGTGGTGTGTGCCATTGTTGAAAAAATGTGAAAGAGGCCCACGGACACCCAAATGGGTAACAGTGAAAAGAGCAGGAGGAAGCATTTCTTGTTGTATTTATGCCTATTCCAAAATTCAGACACATTCCCACCCCAAGTGGTCCAGATAAGAGAGACTGTATTGTAAATGCCCTGCAATCAGTTCATAAAGAGCATTAGGTATGGTTTAGGAAGAAATATTGGCAAAGAAAGAATTAATGTGTGTTCCGGAACAACTGGGTCTAGCCTTTGTCAACTGTGTGTATTTTTTTTTTCCTTGTTGAGTCTCCTTCACACACACCCCTTCTGATTACTCATCCAGAACAAAAGGCTTGAGCAGGCTCCTGTTAGGCCAGCTTGGTCCCTGATGACAACATCCAACTCCATTACACTGTTGATGTTCAATAATGGATAGTTTATAAGGAGTGCTGATGAACATGACACTGTATGGAGAGGATGCAGGAGAGGAAGGAATTCAACTGCTTGTAGGGGATGTGCTTCCTGCCCACCCCCTTTCCTTCCTTCCTTTTGGCTTGCTATTGTTTCCCTTTGCACATTTGTGTTGCAGTTTGGGGTCTACCAATGCTCCGGAATGAATACATTTGAACGGTTTGCAGAATAATAGGAATAGGTCATCTCAACCCCATCTTTATTTTTACATTTTTAGTTGTGGATAGGTTCTTTTGGTTGATGTATTTTTTATGAAATAAGGAAGGAAGAGCAGGGCTAGTCTTCTTCCCCATTTTGTGTGTGCTTGAAAAAGGATAATCAAACTGCTTTCTGTGTCTTCAGACTTTATAACTGTTTGCAGGATCTTGAACAGTGAAAATCGTTTAATGGAAAGCTTGACACTACAATACTTACATTTTCTTCTAATTAGGGAACAGCATGGGTGAAAGTAAAAAATGAATGAATGTCAAAGCATAGCCTTACTTAGTTGAAAACTTATTTCGGTGAAAAATGTAAATAGCTATATAACACACGTGAATGTGTGAAACGTAAATAAAAGAAAAATCATATGAATGTCGTAGCAGGCTGGATGAAGCTGGAAGACAGAGGAAAGCACATGGATGAAATTTGAAATATGGTTATAATTGAAAACAGTTGAAAGAGCAAAACGATGATAGTTAAGGTATTGCTGTATTTACATAAGCAACATAATTGGATACCACGTCTCAATTTAATATTTAGTTTTGTAAAATTGCCTGTTAATATGCCATTTTAAATTTCTGGACTATGGATGCATGAATTTTAAAGGCCCTGTCTGGGTTAAAGACATCTAGGATTAATCCTCATTTTTTAACCTGCTAAGTAGATAGGACACATAAAAGAAGTAACTTTTGTTATTGTCCATTAGTACAATTACCATATGTAATAATGGTCAATAACAAAACCATTTGTTACTTCATTTTTGTTTACTAACAATTATTTATAGTACTTAAAATCCAATTATGAGAGTGATGATAAAAAGAAATCAAAATAGATTTACTTAAATGAAGAATGTCCACATACGCTTTGAAATACAGAAAGCAGGCAAGCGACTCCCTTATTGATGGATGCTAGAACTGGATTAAAATAGTTTTCTTATCTCTCCCTAGCCCCAAGTATATTCATTTTAAAACATGGTGGAAGTGTTTTGATTTTGGTTCTAAACATTTAATTTGGATGCTTAATCTTATTCTAGTAACTGCCCGAACTAGATTTCACCATCTCAGAAGGCATGGGTGTTAGATGCATTTCCAATAATAGACCCAGTATTATCTTCTGTGAAGTTAAAGGAAGTCCAAAACTCAAAGTGATAATGTGCTAGAAGTCAGCACCACTGTACAGGTGTGCCCCAGTATCCACTGATTTGGTATCCACAGTTTCAGTTATCCACGAATACCATGCATACTGGGACGCCTATTAAAAAGATAGGGGAACATTAATAAACAAATCTCTTTTTTTACCTTGTTGTAGCAAAACCACTGATGTTCCCCTATTTTTAAAAAGGCATCCCCAGTATCTATGGTTTCAGGTATCCATGGTGGGGTTTAGAACAAAACCCCAGCAGATACTGGGTCATGCTTGTATTGCTAAACATGAAACTGTTCTGAAATGAATTCAGGTTTAAAGAAGCTTGGAACGATGTTAATAAAGCAGACCAGTTTAGAAATGTTGAGAAGCCAAAAATCTAAAATGATCAATTTTTTTCAAAGTCAAATATATGCTAATGCTTCTGTTGCAGGCAATTGTCTGTGTCCCTGTGAGTATGGAAATAGAGCCGATCCATACAAAGTTATCTGCTCATTTCAAACTGCATAGCCTGTCTCATAGTAAAACCAAGGGAAATAACTATCAATAACTGAAATATTTATACATTGCAGTATTCATGCTTGCTGCCTTAAAGCAGAATGAAAGGCAAACTTGGATTAGAATGGTTAAAAGAGAAATCTAGGTCATTGGTGTGAGAGAATAATGATACTTGCAGCCGCAAAGAAAGCATTTAAATATTTAACAAGATAATGATAAAACAAAAAACCATACACAAAGTAATTTATATGAAAATCAGCATAATGCAGTACATACATGTTTAAAATAAGAGATTGTTTGCTGCTAGCTTTTATGTCCCAATAACTCCAAAACCATACTGCCTGTCTTCCTCTGTGCTTTATATATGTATATTGGTTTCTCTTGCTCAGCTGGTGCCCTTGGGATGTTACATTGTATCCTCTAATGCAGTCTCTGGCTTTTTCCTGCAGGCTAAATTCCCTTTGGGCATGAGGATTAGCGCAGCTATTCTTCAGCCTCTACTTTTCTGATCTGCCTGTGAGGCACAGCCAGTTTAGATGTTGTTTCACTCTGAATATTTTTTCAGTTTAACCTCATTACTGTGACAATATGACATTTTAAGTTTATTTTAACTTTCAGAATAGCCTGTTCATGTGGCAGTATGAATCAAAGCTGTGTAAAAATCTGATCCCTGTGCTGGACAAAATATGAAATATTCTTGAAGCGGATCTCAATTCAATGTTTAAAAATGAAAGCTCATTCAACTTCATTTCTTAGGGGAATAGCTTACTCATAACATACAGCAGCAAAGGAAATGAATTTCTCTAAAGCTGTGTGTGTTTATTACCACACTTTATTTTTCATATTCTGTTGATACACACATTCTGTATAATCAATTGTGTTAGTTTTTAAAAACTTGGTTGATTGCATGAATTTTTCAGACGAGAGATTAGACAAAACAAGGAATTTTATTCATGATTATTTTGGTAATTTAACTAATATTACTTGGACAGTTAAGAGGGTTTCTTGGAAAACAATTGCTTCCCATTTAGCTACTCTCAAACTGTAATTGGTGCTGTTTTCTTGGGTTCCCTGGTAATTAGATGCTTGTGATTCATGAGAATTACTGTAGAAGCCCTTTACAATCGAACCTGATACTGAAGCAGGATACAAGTTGAAGCTAGTGGAGTCTAGAACTGTGAACTAGGAGGATTTTGGTTCAAATGCTGCCTCAGCCTTGAACTTGCTAATTGGCCTAATATAAATAAAAGCATACAACTGGTCATTCAGCTTCTACTGACTTACCTAACTGGTTTGCTAGAATTACTGAAAATGTATATGAAATACTTTGAACATTCAAAGTATTTGGGAATACATGTATTCCCAAAATGGTAGTCTGTAGCAGCAAAGACAGATTCATCTAGCACCTTAAAGGCTAATAGGTTTATTTTGGCATACACTTTTGTGGATTACAGTTTTAATTTATCAGAGGCATTTATATACTAGTACTGCAGCTTAATCACTCAAATTCACGATAAATATTTTTCAGTGATAATGAAGTAAAAGGTGTGATTCTGGACAGGGAATAAGTGTACAGTTCATCTCTAGGAATACAGATTCTTTAAGCCTTGGACTTCATGAAAACAGTTTTTTTTGTCTCCTTTGGGAGTTTTGTTTTGAAAAAAAAAATGGGGGGGGGAGGGGAGATCAGTAAGAACCTAGAAATATTATCATCGTTATTGATAGTCCTGTTTTGGCTATAATGTGATCAGCACTCAAGATCTGAATTTGCTATTATAGAGAAAATCTTAGGAGTAACTTCTACTGGATTAACATCTTTATCCTGTTGGTCAGACATGAGCAAACTACAGCCTACAGGCCACATCCAACCTGCAAGAGCACCTCCTAATCCAACTCTTTCAGAGAGCTATATCTAATTAGGCCCTCCAATCACCTTCACCTTTCTGTGGTTTCACTCACCTGCACATGCATATTACTGTTGGCAACAGTATACATGTACTGAGCAGCACCAATGTGAAAGCAAATGTTTCCTTCATGTTTGGTGGGCTGGGGGCATTTTAGTTCTCACTTGCTCTCATTTGGCTGGCTAGGAAGCTGATTCCATTCAGTTTGCCTTGCTTCCCCCCTCCCCCATCTTAGAAGAAAGGTACAATAGCTAACATCCCAGTAGCTGGTCCATCAGGATGTTATGGGGAACTGTGCCAAAAAGGCTTTCTGAAATTCAGATATGCTATGTCCACAGCATCTCCTGATACCAAGCCATTAGCTCTTTCCTAGAAGAAGATGAGGTTTACCTGGTAAGACTTGTTCTTAAGAAAACCATGCTGGCTTTTGGCAGTCACCACTCACCTTTCTGAATGCTCACAGGCAGACTACTTAATGATTTGTTCTAGCACTTTCCCAGGTATAGAAATCAGTCTGTCATTAACTGGAAGGTAGTTGCCCAGATCATCTTCTTTGCCTTTGGGCCACATAGGGACCACATTTGCTTGCCTCCAGTCTCCTGGCACTGGTTCTCCAGGAGTTCTCAAAAAATTATAGACAGAGGCTCTGCCTGGCACTTCCCTGGTTTTCCAGGAGTTCTCAAACAATTATAGATCGATAACATCTGCCAGTTCTTTTGAGCATGGTAGGATGCAGTCCTGCAGACTTAAATTCAACCCTGAGGGCTCTAGCGCTGGCAGTATGTCAGCTCCAGCTGTCCCAAAAGGCATTTTAGCCTTCTGTAAGGCATTTTAGCGTCCGCACTAGAAGTGTACTGCTGGCACTATGCCTCAGTGCTGGGAGATCAGCGCTGAGGTGTGGGGGGCAGTGAGTGTTGCCCCGGGCCTGTGTTACAGATTTTCAGGGCAGAGGACAGGTGGGGAGGGGGTGGAACGGGGCAGAGGGAAGATGGCCCAAGGGGTAGACTGGGCCCAGGAGGAGGATGGAAGCAGCAGCAGACTCTGCTGCCATAGCCTATGCTCCCTCCTGAGTTGGGAAGCCCAACACAGGTCATCTTGGTTCTGCACCCGCTCAAAGGCGGGCACAGATCTTAGTAGACCCATTGGGCCCACTGTAGGTCAACACAGTGTATGAAAACATTTGTTCCCTTATCCCGTGGAGACCTGAGGCTGCTTCCCTGGTCTCATTGGGTTCAGCAGTAGCCATTTCCACTGGAGCCTTGGATGATAGAGAAGCTTGGGATTGTGCAGCCTGTGATCCTTCCATAAGTAATCCTGAACTACATCCTTGCCACTCATCCAGTCCCAAGGGCTTGTTTAAGGTGGAAAAAACCATGTTTTCTAAAAACACACACACACCATGTTTTAACCTGAAAGAATAGAGTTAATGGATCAGATGGAGCTTCATGTCTTTCAATAGGAGGTTATTCTTCAGAGCTGACAACACTGCTGAGAAGGTTCTGCTCCTTGTGGATGCTCATCAAGCATCTAGTGGCAACGCATCCGAGCATAGCCTAAGGTGGTATGAGTGCTCGAGAAGAAACAGTGTCCCAGATAATCCCTTTAAAGAAGACAAGAACATAAAAATATCTGTGTGTATTAGCTAGGATACAGTGTGCTGCATTGTTTTGCTGGCATTGTCATAGATGCATGGCAGGGTATTTGGTCAGATCCAGAGAAAGCAGACTTCATCCTTTGGAAATGTGCCATGAGCAGGAAGGTCATGTTGTGATACTGCATTCTTAGCACAGAGCTGGCAACTACGACTTCATGTCTGCCAGCTGTGACTGGTAGGACTTGTGTGCCATCACTTGATTTCTGGTATGAGATTCAATGACAATTCTGTATTGTAAAGATTTTAAAAAGCTAATAGTAGATAAATGGTTCTTTAATAGCATCAGTGTCTGCTGTCCTGAATATGCTGCAGATAAACATTACGGATGGCGTGCATTGGTTTTAACATCATAAAATGTAATTGCAAGCTCCTTTCTTTCCTCTTTCTCCTTTTTTTCAGGAAACGGTTCTTGGCAGATTAGGGAAGTGTGACAAGTTTCAACTCTCCTCTTGCTTTCCCAGCCCACTGGTTAGCATTAGTAAACTTTTTTTCCAAATTCAGAGGGGCAGCCTGATCCACTCCTTTGCTGCAGTACAAAAAGGCCACAATTTTCCTCACACTCCATCTTTTTAGGCAGAAGTCATAGTCATAATAAAGCTTTGCTGCCCTGGAGACTATAGTTGCAGTGATGTGGAGTTTGACTTGTATGTGAGATGGAAAAAGAATAGCGATCTCCATACTCCAGCCTGAGGGCCGGATCTGGTGACCACCGTTTCCCTTCATCAGGTGACTGGTGCTGACAGCTGCGACTACAGCTCCCAAGTGTTGCCGCAGCCAGCATCCTCACTCCAGCATGCAGTGCTTGTGTTGTCCTAGGCAGGCACGGCTGGCCGCGGTGACACTTGGGGACTGTAGTCGCGGCTATCCCAATGTTCCGTGGTGGAATGGTAAGTGCCGGTCGAGCAGTTGGGAGACTGCTGAGCTAGAGGCTAGAGTTGCAGCTATCCAGAATTCATAGCGGTGTATATGTGTGTAAATAACATTAACTTTCCCTTACCTTTGCTGATGTGAAAGAACCTTTGCTGGGAAGGGCTGTAACTAAATGATGACATCTGTTTTGCGTGCAGAAGGCCTAAGATTAAATCCCCGGCATCTCAAGGGATGATGGAGAAAGATTCTGGTCTGAAGTTGGATAACTGTTGCCAGAGCACAGACAGTACTGTACTGAGCTAGATGGATCAATGTTCTGACTCTGTGAAGCAGCCTTCTTTGTTCTTATGAGCATGGTACACAACTTTGTGGTCTCCAGGAATCCTGGATTTAATTTGTCAGGTTTCTTCCTCGACACCCTCCATTTTTAGGTTTACATTTGTCAGTATATTCAAGTTAGTTGAACTATATCGTTGGCTATAGTATATCTCAGAGATATTGTATATCTCTGAAGGATTCGGTGGAAGAACTGGTTAAATGAGATTGCTTCTGCACCCAAGCAAAGCAGGCTTTACAAGTTACTGAGAGAGCAGTAAACTGCCTTTGTCTCATGTAAGCCATTTTAGAAGTGTTACTGTTGTACAAATCAGAATCTTTAGACAACTGAATGTGCTGGTCTGCTGTATTGAGGCGCATCAGGAAAACACCTTACACTTGTATTACATTGGTTTCCCTTGTCATCTTGGCCACTTCCAGTCTGCTCTTTTGTGAGATGTTTTTCAAACTTATATAGCTTGGGTGGAAATATGCACCTGAAAAATAGGATTAACAAATAAATATTTTAAAAGCTGGATGAAAATGCTTCTGTAAGCGGTTAGGGTTACAGATGATTACACAGGTATAGTGGAATAGGGGAAGTGGAAGTTACAATGGAAGTTACACATGTATAGTTGAAGTTAAACAGGTATAGTGGACATTGGTTGCTGTTGCAATGGTCAGTGTTCTTGAAACAATTTAGCATGGAAAACTCTTCGGAGGCATTACGGGTGTACTGTGAGGTTTGCATTTCTGTTTGCAGTTAGGAATCTTTAACTTGAATCTATAAAGGCTGTAATGCCTGCATTTGCGTATTTGAATTCTTTCATGAGATTAAAACAAGGATGCTGTGAAACATATCTTGGAGAAATTGAAATAGACTCACTTATCCTCTGCTACTCAGTATAAAGTGACTTCAGATCAATGAGTCAGCAGTTCTAACGGACTTGATGAGAAAACAGATTTGACTCATACTTAGACTGTTGGCCCATCTATCTCAGGCCTGCCTACTTTGACTGGCTGTGGCTCTTCCAGGCATTGGGCAAGAAATATGTTCAGCTTCCGCAAATTCTTTTAACTGGAGATGCCTTGGGCTGACCCTGGGATCTTTTCATGTACAATCATGTGCTGTACCGCTGAAGTATAATGCCTCCCATGTTAAGAGTGAGCCCTAGAGCTGGGGAAACACACCCAGTCACCAGTATTTAACGTTTCTGTATACTGTAGTGAAATGTGATTTAGACCTGATTCAGCCTTTTTTGTTTGTTTGTCACAATTAAATCAGTACAATGTGTTGGGGGAACATGCCTGACCATTAGTCTTAGATTTTGTTAATCCTACTGAGTAGATAATCTCTCAAATACCGTTCCTTAGCATCCGAAGCTCAATTCCTTCACTCAAAATCAGTGCTAAACATTTTAGCACTGGGACCCACTTTTTAGAATGACCATCTGTCTGGGACCCACCAGAAGTAATGTCATGGCTGGAAGTGCCATCATTCTGAAGCCAGAGCTTACTGCTTTCCTGATAATGCAGTAATAAGTTGGGTTATTAATAAGTAATAAGTTCCAGTCATTTTCCAATAGCAAAATGAATCGGAAAGAAAAAAGCCTATTTACAACCTTGACACAAGCAAAACAACCACACAGCCTTTCCAGCATTACAACTTCCCATATTTTCAACATGGCTGCTGTAGGTGCATCATGTCCCACCTGAAATTGGCTTGCAACCCACTGGTGGGTCCTAACCCACAGTTTGGGGAGTACTGCTCTAAGTGTTCAGACGATTATGAAAATATGTCCTATGGCCAATGGCAGGAATGCCTTGTCTTTTGCAAACGTAATGCAAGTCAAATCCAAATTATGAAATATCTTGTGCCAAGTTCAGCACCTGTGCAACCCTTTTATCCCTTAAGGCTGCAGTCCCCAAACCAGAGGACCGCAACACACCAACAACCAGTTCCCTGGCATGAATGGAGCTCATCTTCTGCGCAACAGCCTCATACCTTCACTTCTGATCTCCCCTAAACCTCTTTGAGTCCAGCCGTATCTGCTTGGGCACAGATCCTGCTGGGGCGATGGAAAGCAGAAGTGGCTGGCTGGCTTGAAACTTGGGAAAGATTAAGAGTGAAGCTATGAGGCTGCTGTGCAAAATGGTAAGCACTGTGTGGAACGAGAACAGGTTTTTCAGTGCTCTGGAACTGGCCTGGGGGCCATAGTTTGGAGCATGCTGCCTTAAGGCTGTACTTTCCCCAGAAGAAGCCCCATTCAACACAGTGGGACTTACTTCTGAGTGAAATTTGCATAGAATTGCCCTTTAATATTAGTATAACGTTGCTTGTAATCTGTTGAAGTCAGGAATAGTTAGTGGTGCAGCACAAAAATGCTATTCCAGGTGAAATCATGCTTGAGATGCTAGTTGGAAGCATTGCTACCCTCATATTGTGAATTGATGTAATCAAGCTTGAGTTTAATTGTTCAGATCCAATAGTATTTGTTTGCACAGCATATGCTAGTCTTGACTAGTCTTCCAGGGGACTGTCGTGCTTCTTCAGATCTGCTTCCTATCATGGATACATCTTTCTTTTCTCACTATCTGGTATTCAATAGCTTAGTCTTGGAGCTTAAAATATTTGCTCTCCTGATACAACTGTAGTCTTGTGAAGGCAATACAGCCCTTGGTCTTTTAATCCTTCCTATTTATTTTCTGCTTGATAGAAGTCCATAGCTTACTGCTTGGCTTCTTTCCCTTTTTCCCTTATTGAACAGGTGACATCTTCTAATGAAGTAGAACCACATCCAAGTACCAATGTCGGAATCGGGCAAAATATAATCCAGTTAAAAAATACACACACGACCTTTCATGGCAATAGCCTTTAAAAGAACAATTTTTTTTACTGATGTTGAACACTCATTATTATTTAGCTTTCAATATTTAGTTGTAGACATGGAAATGTTAAAGAAGACATGAATAAAGCAATCTGGCATTGGAAAAAAAAATGGACAATGCTTCAGTGGCAAAAAGTTGCTGTGGTTTGATGAGTAGTAGTATACCATGAAGATATTGTTTTGACAATATTAGGGTAAAACAGTGTTTCTCAAACTGTGTGTCGGGACCTACTTGGTAGGTCATGACCTGATGTCAGGTGGGTCGCAGATAGCTGAAGCAGCCATCTTAAAAACTGCAGACCCTAATCTTGCCATATTCCTTTTGTTAGTGCTCAGTTTGGATTTTCCAGTGAAGGTTTTTAAATTTTGGCACGTTTACATAATATTTTATTCTAATCTTGCTTTTTCTGTCATGGATGTTATATAGTTGCTATAGTCCAGGAATGCCAGTTTACATCCCAGGAGTGTCATTTGATTATGGCACAATGAATCGAACCATACATTAATGGTTTGATTTGTAGAAGATTCTATATTGATGTATTCAGATTGTCTTGTTGAAAGATTAAGTACTAGAATCCTGCAAAATGCAGAACATATATTCATAGATAAAAATTACATTATGAGGCTTTAAATGAAAGTTCTTGTACTTAAGTAATGAATTTCTGTGAAAATTGTTAATTGCTGGTTTTTGTTTCTTCCCAGAATGTATGACAACATGTCCACAATGGTGTATCTAAAGGAAGAGAAGTTGGAGAAGCTAACCCAAGATGAAATTATTTCTAAAACTAAGCAAGTGATTCAGGGATTAGAAGCACTGAAGAATGAGCACAATTCCATCTTACAGAGTCTACTTGAGACACTTAAATGTTTGAAGAAAGATGATGAAACAAATCTGGTGGAAGAAAAATCAAACATGATTCGCAAGTCTCTGGAAATGCTGGAACTTGGACTCAGTGAAGCACAGGTAAAAACAGGATGAAAGCAGCCTTGTTTTGTCTGCGATACTAAAATATTACCTTGCTTTTGGTACAGGATACTAACAATATAAAATTTTGACAGCCAAATCCTATGCATGTATGCTCAGAAGCCCCATTATAATCAGTGGGACTTCCTCTCAAGTAATTATGTATAGTATTGCAGCCTAAATGTTGCAACTTACTGAGCAATTGATATTCAGCCATTAAGTACTGCCTTCAACAGGAACGCTATCTTGTAATCTTTTCTGCGTTTTAGGTAATGATGGCCTTGTCAAATCACTTAAATGCAGTAGAATCGGAGAAGCAGAAATTACGTGCTCAGGTTCGCAGACTATGTCAGGAAAATCAGTGGCTGAGGGATGAGCTAGCCAATACTCAGCAGAAATTGCAGAAGAGTGAACAGTCTGTGGCTCAGCTGGAGGAAGAAAAGAAGCACCTAGAATTCATGAACCAGTTAAAAAAATATGACGACGATATATCGCCTTCAGTAAGTAACTGTATGTTACAGTGCATTTAATTCATTTGGACTTTCATTCTGGCTGCTGTGGAAAGTTGCCTTGTAAATATTGGTAATGCTTGAAGCAGACTTCATTTTTATATTGCTAGCTACGTGTAAATACAGATAATCCTATCATCTTAAATGTATAGTCGGAGCATTGCTCGTTGCCATATTCAGGGTCAGGAAAATATCATTTACAATGATAGGGGAATCTTGCTGGATTTAAGGATTAAGTACAGATCCACACTTTTTCCCTCCACGGATTTTAGATCTGCAGTTTTGACCCAATGCGGATGATAGAAGAACATAAGAAGAGCCCTGCTGGATCAGGCCAAAGGCCCATCTAGTCCAGCTTCCTGTATCTCACAGCGGCCCACCAGCTGTTGCCACTCATGCATCCTGTTGCCACTCCCTTGCACCCGATACCAGTAGCCCACCACCTTTGTAAGGAGGTTGCACAATCCATCATTGCCTATAGCCCATGATGGACCTTTCCTCCAGAAATCTGTCCAATCCCCTTTTAAAGGCATCAAGACCAGATGCCATCACCACCTCCTGTGGCAAAGAGTTCCACAGATTAACTACCTGCTGGGTAAAAAAGTACTTCCTTTTATCTGTTTTAACTCTCCCAACCCTCAGTTTTAGCGGATGCCCCCTGGTTCTGGTGTTTTGAGAGAGGGAAAAGAATATTATTATTTATTTATTTATTATTTATTTATTAGATTTATATCCCGCCTTATTGCCCGAAGGCACCCAAGGCGGCATTACAACATAAAATATAAAAATTAACATTAAAAAACAATATTAAAACAATACAAAAAAACAAAATAAAAACAAAGCAATAAAATTTAAAAACAAGAAGCCCTGTGGATCATATCAATCAATCAATCAATCAATCGGTACTTATATACCGCTTTTCAACACGAAGTTCACAAAGCAGTTTACAGGCAAATAGTAATAATAAAGTTAAATGGCTCCCTGTCCCAAAAGGGCTCACAATCTTAAAAAAAAAAAAAAAAAGGCAGACCGCCAGCAACAGCCACTAGAAAGACTGTGCAGGGGTGAAGAGGGACAATTACTCTCCCCCTGCTAAATATAAGAGGAACACCACTGGAAAAAGTGCCTCTTGCCCAGTTAGCAGGGGTTAGCATATGGTATGAAATATAACAAACCAGCCAGCCAGCCTGTCAACAATTAAAAGCTTTTTGAAATAAAAAGGTCTTCATCCCCCGCCGAAATGTTAACAACGAGGGAGCAGTTCTCAATTCTAAGGGGAGGGTATTCCAAAGTTGGAGGGCCACCACCGAGAAGGCCCTCTTCCTGGCCGCCAACCCTCTCACTTCTCCTGGTGGCGGCACAGTCAAAAGGGCCCCTCCAGATTATCTAAGAGTACGGGTAGGATTATATGGAAGGAGGCAGTCCCTCAAATACCCAGGACCCGAGCCGTAAAGGGCTTTAAAAGTCAAAACTAGCACCTTGAATTGGGCCCGGAACAGAACCGGCAGCCAGTGTAGCCGCCGAAGCAACGGCTCGATAGAGTCAAACTGACGTGCCCCAGCAACCACCCGAGCCGCCGCGTTCTGTTCTAGTTGTAATTTCCGGACCGTCTTCAAAGGCAGCCCCACGTAGAGCGCATTGCAATAATCTAATCTAGATGTCACTAGGGCGTGGGTCACTGTGGCCGGGTCCGCACAGCTCAGGTACGGCCGCAGCTGGCGAATCAGCCGAAGCTGAGCAAAGGCTCCCCTGGCCACAGCCACCACCTGGGACTCCAGGTGTAGCTGTGGATCCAGGAGAACCCCCAAGCTGCGAACCTGCTCCTTCAGAGGAAGTGCAACCCCATTCAGAGCAGGACGATAGTCCAATACCCAGGCTGTGGATTTCCGAACCAAAAGCACCTCTGTCTTATCCGGATTTAATTTCAGCTTGTTCGCCCACATCCAGCCCCCAACCGCCTCCAGACAGTGATCCAGGACCTCAACCGCCTCCTCAGAATCAGGGGGAAAGGAGAGATAAAGTTGGGTGTCATCAGCATATTGATGGCACCCCACTCCAAACCCCCGGATGACCTCTCCCAGCGGTTTCATGTAGATGTTAAACAGCATGGGGGATAAGATGGAACCTTGCGGCACCCCAAACCTAAGAGGCCGGGGTGCCGAACAAGCGTCCCCCAGCGCCACCTTCTGGGATCTGTCAGCCAGGAAGGAGCGGAACCACTTCAAAACAGTGCCTCCAAGCCCCAGCCCGGCCAGCCGACCCAGAAGGACACCATGGTCGATGGTGTTGAAAGCCGCCGAGAGGTTCAGCAGGACTAACAGGGTCACACTTCCCCTGTCCATCCCCTGGCAAAGGTCATCCACCAAGGCGACCAAGGCAGTCTCCGTCCCGAACCCCGGCCTGAAGCCAGATTGGAATGGGTCCAGATAATCCGTTTCCTCCAGTACCCTCTGAAGCTGGGACGCCACCACCCGCTCAATCACCTTGCCCAGAAATGGGATATTCGAGACTGGCCGAAAGTTGTTTAAATTTGTGGGATCCAGGGAGGGCTTCTTCAGGAGGGGGCGAACCATCGCCTGCTTCAAAGCAGGCGGGAGCACCCCCTCCCTCAGAGATGAATTCACCACCCTCCCCGTCCACTCGGCCAGCCCTCCCCGGGCAGCTCTAATTAGCCATGCTGGGCAAGGGTCGAGCGGGCAAGCAGCAGGTCTCACACTCCAGAGAATCCTGTCCACATCCTCAGGCTCTACAAGCTGGAAAGAATCCCAAATGGTAGGATAGACAGGTTCCCCAGGGACATCACTAGATATGCCCACAGCGGTGTCCAAGTCATGCCGAATCTGATCGACCTTCTCTGCAAAATGTTTTGCGAACTCGTTACAGCGAGCCTCCGTGTGCTCCTCCCCACCAGTAGGGGGGGCGAGATGTAAAAGACTATGGACCACATGGAAGAGCTCAGCCAGACGGTTCTCTGCAGATGCAATGGTGGCAGAGAAGTGTGCCCTCTTAGCCACCACCACTGCCCTAGAATAAGCTTTTAACTGGGCCCTGGCCCGTGTACGATTCGGCACAAGTCTTTCGCCACCGACGCTCTAGTCGTCTGCCCTGCCGCTTCATCGTTCGCAGCTCCTCAGAGAACCAAGGAGCCGCTCTGATTCTGCAACTGGGCAGGAGATGCTCAGGAGCGATCTCATCCAGGGGGTGGGTCTCCAACTCTGGCAACAGGAAAATCCCCCAGAGCCCTCAGGAATCCATTTGGATCCATCAGCCTCCGAGGGCGGATCATAAAGTGCGATCCCCCGCCATTGCAGAGGTGAGAAGCTGCAACAAGCCTAAATCCCACCAGACAATGATCCAGCCCTATGACAAAGGAGTGATCTTAATGTCCTCCACCTCCAGATCATCATCAGCCTGCCCAGCAGTAAACACCAGGTCCAACATGTGTCCCTCATCATGCGTTGGGGCAGATATTCTTTGAGACAGACCCATGGTTGCCATGGAGGCCATGAAATCCTGAGCCGCAGCTGTTCCCGGGGCCTCGGCATGGACATTAAAGTCCCCCAACACCAATGGGCGGGGCTCGAGACCAGCTCCGTCAGCTCAGGCAGGGAGACTGTTGGCAGCAAGGCGGGCGGTACACCAACAGAATCCCTGTTCTGTCTCGCCCCTCCAACACGACGCGAAGGCACTCAAACCCGGTGGACTGCTGAACAGGGAATCCCGATAGACCATTGCAACCCCACCTCCCCGCCCCTGTAGTCGTGGCTGCTGAAGTACCCGGAAACCCGGCGGACAAATCTGGGAAAGATTGACCCCTCCCAGCTCATCCAGCCAGGTCTCCGTGATACATACCAGATCGGCTTTCTCCTCCAAGATTAAATCATGGATTAGAGAGATATCCCTTTATCGACTCTATCCCTTCCATGCATAATTTTGTATGTCTCAATCATGTCCCCCCTCAGGTGCCTTTTTTCTAGACTGAAGAGCCCCAAACGCTGCAGTCTTTCTTCATATGGCCATCCTCGTTGAGTTGCTACCCTCCTCATCCCTTTTAAAAGTTTAAACAAGTAAAAAAAAAAAAAGCTTCCCTTACATTTGGTGGCAAGCTGGAGGGCTGCAGGCCAGTTTGTGGTGCCATTCCTGGGTTGTGCTAAGGCTGCCTCCCTTGGCAGAAGAGTCCTAGGTTTGAGAACCTCAGGGGATGGCTGGCCATACACCCACAAGGGCTGCCAAAGGAGAGTAGAGCGGTCGCGGCTTGGCATCCATATCCCTTTGGGGAAATCTGTTTCACCAGGTGTCTCACGGTTGATCACTGCAAACAAGGATAGCCGCAGGTGAGCATGAAGCAAACAGGCAGGCCGTCTAGCCAGGCCTCATTGGGACCCAGAAATGGCACCATAGACTGCCCTACAACATTCCAGCTGGCCATGTGAATGAAAGGGAAGCTTGTGTTCCAAAACAAAACCAAGAACTGTCCTTACATGATCAGAATACCATAGTCTTCTAATGGAAGAAAATTATTACTATCTTAGATCTCATTCCCTCACTGCAAACAAATTTGCAGGGTCAGTTCATGCATTAAAAGTGAAATGTTTTGACCTATATGGCAAATAGTATAAGATGGTGGTATTCAAACTTTTTAGACCGGGACCCACTTTTTGGAATGGTACTTGGGTCAGGACCCACTGGAAGTGATGTCATTAACCTGGACATGATGTCATAGCAGGAAGTGACATAATCAAACAGGAAGTGCTGCCATTGTAACATAATAAAATGACATTTCTGAAAAGCAAATTGGCATTCTTGGGCTGCAGCAGTTGCACAACCATGAAACATCCCTGACAGAAAGCAAGATTAGGACAAAGTGTGGTGTAAGAACACTAAACTAAAAACAAAATGTAAAAAACCCTCACTTGAAAATTCAAGCGTTAACACTCACAAAAGGAATATAACAAGAATAAGGTCTGCAGTTTCCAAGATGGCTGCTCCCAGCTTTCTGCGACCCACCTGACATCAGGTCGCGACCCACCAAGTGGGTCCCGACCCACAGTTTGAATAACACTGGTATAAGATGTCAGTTTTGTCATTAAATGAATATGCTACTGCTAATTGGAATTCGTTTTTCTAAAACGTACTTTCTATATAAATGTGGAAACATTCCCCCAGGCTCCGCTAACAATGTTCCTGCAGGTGGAGGGGAAAAACTGATGCATGGGTGAACATCCTTCATCTTGTCACTTATAAAACTAGCAATTGTAACAGTTTTATCTGGTTTCTGGGGTGTTCCTTAGGAGGATAAAGACATAGATTCTACCAAAGAACCACTGGATGATTTGTTTCCCAATGATGAAGATGACCAAGGACCAAGTAAGTGAGCTCAGAATTATTTAACATGTGTTATTTGAAGAGAAGTAACTCTTCTTTATCTCCTAGGCTGCTGTAGACCGCTACCGTATAGCATAGAAATCCAGCTGTAGCATCAAAGCATGGTAGTTGGTTTGCTTGAAGCAGTGGAAATTATCGACAT
Organism: Lerista edwardsae; assembly: GCA_029204185.1. Taxonomy (NCBI): domain Eukaryota; kingdom Metazoa; phylum Chordata; class Lepidosauria; order Squamata; family Scincidae; genus Lerista; species Lerista edwardsae. The sequence goes on from JAJKFI010000033.1 coordinate 10,299,224, forward strand.
GGAGTTGACTTATTGAAAATTCTGAAGGTCAAGCATTCAAATGTTCTAACGTAGTGTGATGATCTTGGAGGTAGTGTTTATAGCACATCAAACCATGATCTTCCCAATCTTCTGGGAGGCGTAACGCCCAAAACGCAGCACGAAACTCCCAGAAGAGCCTGGCTTTTATGTCATTGCCAGTTACTTCTGGCTTTGGAGACGGTGACACTAGGCTGCAAAGGATGAAAAGAGACTCATGGTGGGCAGTAGCTTGGTTTAGAATATTTGATATCTCTCTACAGTGTAAAGCAGCGGTTCCCAAACTCTTTGGGAGTTCGGTAACCTCTCTTTGCAAGAGCAAGGGATGGCAACATCGTAATCGCCATGATCGTGCTGCTGCTGGGAATAGACACTTTTTGTAAAACTTAACATAGCCAACACAGGCCTCGGGGGTGGGGGTGCAGGGAGCCCCATGGAAGTTGGGGCTGTCATCCTGTCCATGGAAGTTCCACATGCTGGGCACCAGTATGAAAAGGAATGGCAAACACATAAATTAAATTTACACAAGTGCCCCATAGACACTATTCCTAGGATCTAGTTCTGTTCTTAAGTGTGCTCTAGAGACCAACTCATTTAAGCTGCAATCCTATTTACACTTTCCTGAGAGTAAACCCCAGAGAGCCTAATAGGACTTACTTCTGAGTAGACATGCATAGGCTTGTGCTGGTCACATTTGTTCTGGGGCTTATAAATTAGTAGTGTAGGCTCCTGATGCCCCGAGATCACAGTATTTCTGATTATGGTGGTCATCACTCCCTTTTACTGCCAATTCGTGCTGCTGCCGGGAATAGATGCTTTTTAGAAAACTTAACGTAGCCAGAACAGGTCTCAAATGGGTGCAGGGAGCCCCGTGGACTCCTCTGCAGGACTCCTAGGAAAAGCTAAAAATAGCAATTGTGATCCACTTCTGGAAGCTATTTTTAGCTTTTTGGAGGTGCGGGGAGCCATGCAGAGGGATCCGTGGAGCTCCCTGCACCCTCTGGAGGTTGGCTCTGGCTATGGTAAATTAAAAATTCTGTCCTTGGTGGCGGCACAATTGTGTCAGTTGTGTTGCAGCCATCACCTGCTGTGCCCCGTAAAGGGGCAGAAACAAGGCTTCCCTGGCTGGTGGGTTGCAATCCATCAGTTTGGGAACCACTAGTGAAGAGTCTACACTCCCAAGGGACTCCTAGAGTAGCTTGCCAAAAACCTAAGAGTTCAATGAGTAATCAAAATGGCAAAAGTGTTTTTCTGTGCTCATATTCTTAAATGGGATGCACTTTTTCTGATTTGTGCCTTTCTTCTCCCCCCCCCCCAGTTCAACAGCCACATAGTAGTGCAGCAGCTGCAGCTCAACAGGGCGGATATGAGATTCCAGCAAGATTAAGGACCCTTCATAATCTTGTCATTCAGTATGCTTCCCAAGGTAGATATGAGGTTGCTGTACCCCTCTGTAAACAAGCACTTGAAGACCTGGAGAAGACTTCAGGCCATGATCACCCTGATGTTGCCACTATGTTGAACATACTTGCATTGGTATACAGGTTGGTGTTCTTAGCAGCTCTTTAAAAAAACAGCTCTCTGAAAACTGTTATAGCAACTACTGATAAATGTTGGTGTACAGAAAAAAAACCCAGTGGTACCCAGTTTCCTGTACCTTAAAAAATTAATCATGACTTTTGAGAGAGGTTGCCATACATGTGTTCCTTGAATAATATTCCCAGTTTTTTGAAATGGGCATCAGTAAACTTGCTGCTGTGGCTGTGACTAGTGCCCTGTGAACTGAATCAGTTGTGCATTTGGCTCTGGCTGGTACCTCTGGTGGTCCCAAGTTGGATTTTGCTTCTTAATACAAGGAGGAGAGAAAGAAAGAGGGGCAAAGCAATTGTGGTTTTGTCTCATAAGGATGTGGGCCATCCTTGGGCCATCATGCAGGCTGGGTGTGCAGAATTGTCTATTCTGCTAGCTAGCCACAATGCTTGTGTTCCACTCAGGAATTCCAGATATGAACCTGAACAGAGTCAAATTTCATAAGAACATAAGAAAAGCCTTGCTGAATCAGGCCAAAGGCTTCTTGTATCTCACAGTGGCTCAGCAGATGCCTCAGGGAACAAACAAGACAACAAGATACTTCCATCCTGTTGTCACTCCCTTGCACCTGGCATTCTGAGGCAGCCCATTCTAAAATAAGAAGGTTGTTTGATTACAGCTTGTAACCTGTGATGGACTTCTCTTCTAGAAAACTATCCAGTATCCTTTTAAAGGCATCTAGACCAGATGCCATCACCATATACTGTGGCAAGGAGTTCCACAGACTAATTACCTGCTGGGTAAAAAAGTATTTTTAAATCCATTTTAACTCTCCCAACACTCAATTTTAGTGCATGTCCCCTGGTTCTGGTGTTATGTGAGAGGGAAAAGAACACCCCTCTATCCACTCTGTCCATCCCTTGCATAATTTTGTAGACTATAGCCCCAAATGCTGGACACTTTTTTCATAAGGGAGGTGCCCTAGTCCAGGAATCATTTTGATTGCTCTCTCCTGCACCTTTTCTAGTTCTACTATGTCCTTTTTTGAGATGTGGCAACCAGAACTGTATGCAGTATTCCAGATGTTAGCTTACCATTGATTTGTACAGTGGCATACTAATATTGGCCATTTTATTCTCAATCCCTTTTTAATTATCCCAAGCATGGAATTGGCCACCTTCATCGCTGCTGTCCACTGGATTGACACTTTCATCGAGCTGTCCACCAACACCCCAAGTTCTCTCTCCTAATACGTCACAGACCCCATTAGCCTATATGTGAAGTTTTGATTTTTTTCCCCTCACTGTATATCACTTTGCACTTGTCTACATCCACCATTTTGCTGCCCATTTGGGAGCTCTTCACAATCCCTTCTGGTTTTCACAACCCGGAAACATTTAGTATCCTCCATAAACTTGGCCAATCTTTGCGACCCCATGGACCACAACATGCCAGGCCTCCCTGTCCTCCACTAGCTTCCGGAGTTCGCCCAATTTCACGTTCATCACTTCGGTGACACTATCTAACCATCTCATCCTCTGCCGCCCCCTTCTCCTTTTGCTTTCCATCTTTGCCAGCATGAGGGCCTTTTCTAAAGAGTCCTCTCTTCTCAGGAGGTGGCCAAAGTATTGGATCTTCAGCTTCAGGATTTGTCCCTCCAGGGAGCAGTCAGGCTTGACTTCCTGGAGGATTGACTGATTGGATCTCCTTGCAGTCCAGGGGACACCATAATTCAAAATCCTACCATCTTACCTGGAATAAAAGTTAGGCTGACCAGCCTGTAGTTTCCCTCTCATTCCTTTTTTAAAGATTGGAGTGACATTTACTGTCTTCCAGTCCTCAGATGCCTAGGCAGTTTTAAGGGACAAGCTCTTGGCACGTAATAGTTGGGTTTTAATAATGTGTTTGAAATATGGTGTGTTGATCATTATTCTCTCCTAATTTTAGGGACCAGAATAAATACAAAGATGCGGCAAACTTATTGAATGATGCCTTGGCTATTCGCGAAAAGACGTTGGGCAAAGATCACCCTGCGGTTTGTATATCTAACAGTTTGTTTTTTCCCTTCCCTGTAGTATCAAGTCTTTTTTGTTTGTGTTTTGTGTTAAACTCACTCTTTAATATTAAACTCAACAGGAAGGTTTTTAAGTCCTGGCTTATCATTAACAGCATTCAGGTAGGGGGCCCTCACTCTAATATTCTAGACTTTTACTAATCTCAAATCTTTTCAACGTTTGGACTATTGGCAAAAAAATTATGCACAAAAATTACTTTCCCGGCCTATTTGCCTGATTCTCAATCAACCTGCATGATTTGAATGTCAAATCTGTAAAGAAACTGTAAAGAAATGCATCAAATAAATGTTTGCTTAATACCCATTGGAGCTATATTTATTTAAGAGAGAATAAACACTCACTATTCGCAATTTATTTTCAAGTCACTTCTAAATGTAAAAAATAAATATACAGAAAGGACACCTGAAATTTTACTTCCTGTTTCTGTAAGTAGAATTTTGAATCTAAAGTAGACTTGTGCAATTATTGAGATACTAGCCTAGTGTTATGGTTAATGTATTGCCTTGGTGATTGATTAGAGTAGACTAGATGAAGGATTAGAGTAGACTAGACTTGGTCCTTTGGAAAGGCAAGATTCCACTCATGCTGGTGCATATGAGGCAGAGTGAAGAGGCCATAATATCCAGATATATTTCTATTTCTAAGGCTGCAGTCCTATTCTCTTTCCTGAAAGTAAGTCTCATTAAAAGTCAATTGTGCTAACTTCTGACTAGACACATAGGATTGCACTCTTAAGTCTGTTCATATCTATTTGCAAGGACTATGAATGGAACAAAAAAACCTGCTGCAAACTGTAGACCGCTGTGGGCACCGCTGTGCTAGTCAAACATCTTATGCTTGTAACCTGTATCTTGATTTTTTTCTTACGAACCTTTTATTGAACCCTTTATACATCAGCTACAAACAGATGCACTGTAAACAGCTTAATTTTGTGAGCAGCTTAATTTTGCTTGAAATTTCAGCAGGTACAGGAGGTATAATACTTGTCTTTTTGCAGGTTGCAGCTACTTTAAACAACCTTGCAGTGCTTTATGGGAAAAGAGGAAAGTATAAAGAAGCGGAACCTTTATGCAAGAGAGCTTTGGAAATCAGAGAGAAGGTAGCAAACATTTCATGTTTATCCTGTCCCACTCCAAGTGACTGGGAAGCGGATTGGTGCAGCAAATAGCCCACTTCAGGGGTAGGGTGGGGAGAAGCGGTTTCCTCTCCCACTTACCTGAGAGGCATGGCACAGCCAAGCTATCTCCTGCACACTCACTTTGAAGCCAACTGCTGCCTCTTTTCATTACACAAAACTCGTATCAGTTGGTAATTGGCAGGCAGGGCTGCAGGTGGTGATGTCTGACAGTAAGATTTATGTTGACCATTATTATAACGTCAGGGCATGGCATAAACATAAAATAATACAAGAAAAATACGATTTAACAACCTGTGTTGATCAAGCATTGGTTAATTACAGTAATCCCTTTTATGAAATGGTGAATGTTATAACAGGCATTGCTATCCTGTGCTGGAATACGCCTGTGCCTTCCAACTGGCCTGTGCCCGTATCCAGTGCAGGATAGGTGGAGGTTGCTGCGCAATTTGGAGTAAGGGGATTTATTTTTCCTAACCCTGTGTCACATGGCAGCCATTCCTTTGGGGTTACTCAGATACCTGTGAAATCACTAGTACATCTGAGCAGCCCAGTGTTCAGGAAGGAGGTTAGGATCTAGCCCTAAATTGCCCAGGCTCGGTCCTCCTTCCCCTGCTCTAAAAGACTCCATTCTGCCCTTCCCCCACCCCGCGCTGACTGCCTTCGGCCAGTGCTTGCTTATCCCCTCCACATTGGGATTCAGCGCAGGGAGGCTGGCACAAATCCTTACTCTAGCCTAGCCTACCCACAAGGAGGTATAAATGTGCCTTGTGGCATGTTTGCAACACTCCTGGGTCCGTGCGAGGAATTTGTATTGGCCCATTTGCACATTAGAATTGCACTCTAAATGAAGTGAAGCCATCCCCTATAGATACTATTATTCAACAACACATCCCACATCCCTACACAGAATTTCTAGGCAGTGTTTGCCAGTACTCTACATTTCTGGGCTGTTTGTTTTATAAGGTTTAAAAATTTGAGGATCTTCAAACAGAATAATGATTTTGAACATCTCCCATGCACCTCTGTTGTACGTAAATAATTTCAGATATTGATTGCTTTATTTGGCATTGGGTGCTTGAATCTAGCTGAGTCAATACTAGTGTAAAACATTTGGCTTTCCTAAGTGTATATGTTCAAGAGAGATTGTTTTGGTGTATTTCTAGGTATTGGGAAAAGACCATCCAGATGTTGCCAAACAATTAAATAATCTGGCCTTGTTATGCCAGAACCAGGGTAAATATGAAGAAGTGGAATACTACTATCAGCGTGCTCTCGAGATCTACCAAACTAAACTGGGGCCAGATGATCCTAATGTAGCAAAAACAAAGAATAATTTGGTATGTCTTTACAGTGAGGGAAACAAAGAGCGTTGAACTGCTGTATTTCTTACTAGCTGAAAATGTAGTATTGGATCCAAAGAACTATGAGCAGAATGAAAATACACTGTCATTGAAAACATTATTCCACAAACATTTGTGCAAGAGCTTGGACAAGTTTGCACAGCGGTGTTATAGATTGTATGCTAATCCTTGTGCTTTTGCTTGCTTAAGGAGTGGTATATCTTTTGGATTTAGTTTCATATTTGTTGCATGGTTCTGTAGCATAAGAAGCAAAATGGCCCTTCTGTGAGCAGAAGATGCCTTCTTTATGTGGAAAACCACATTTGGATCCAACCCATTGATACATAGGAAACCCTTTCATATTGAATACTGAGAGTAGCTCATTTAAAATTATGATGCTTATCTCTTTCAGGCATCCTGCTATCTGAAACAAGGCAAATTTAAGCAAGCAGAAACTTTATACAAAGAGATCCTTACTCGTGCCCATGAAAGGGAGTTTGGCTCTGTGGATGGTAAATATCTGAAATACCTTTTTACCCAGCGGGTAATTAAGCTGTGGAACTCCTTGCCAAAGGAGGTGGTGATGGCATCTGGCCTAGATGCCTTTAAAAGGGGACTGGACGGATTTCTGGCGGAAAAGTCAATTGTGGGCTATAGGCCATGATGGGTTGGGCAACCTTCTTACATTAATAGAAGGCTACTTCAGAATGCCAGGTGCAAGGGAGTGGCAACAGGATGCAAGCCTCTTGTTGTCTACTGAACTCCCTTATGCACCTGGTGGGCCACTGTGAGATACAGGAAGCTGGACTAGATGGGCCTTTGGCCTGATCCAGTGGGGCTCTTCTTAGGTTCTTATGTATTATACGGGAATGTTAGTTGAACTAGGAACAGTTTAGGAATCTGTTGTGAATAGGGGACTCTTCAAATTAATGGACAATAGATTTTCTCAAATGATAGTGTATAACTTGCATTTAGAAATCCTTTTTTGAAATTCTTGTTTATAAACTGCTTGTTTACAAGCTATTTAGCTAGACTTTGAGAAATCATACAACTTTGCATATCCTACAAAATTTGTTTCTCAAGCATCAGTTTGTGTCATGGCAAGCCACCTTTAATATGGAGCGGTGTTTCCAAAGCAGAGTTTAATGTGACATTGATTGGAGGAGAGCATTTTTACTATTCTAAAGCAAAAATATATACATTGAAATTCCATTGGCCATGTTTATAGTAACTCTTTGGCTCATGATCTTTTTTCATGAATATTCCAGAATTCGGCACAAAGTTTTGTATGAGAATTAAAAAGTCACCGTCCATGTTGGGTAGCCTGTCATTTGCTGGGCTATGCATTTCCTTGCTAGTGCAGTGTTAACAAGCCATATTCTAACTGTAACACAAGTTTCATTGTAGGGAATAAATTATGTAAGCAGCATTGCACAAGATGTCAAAATTGGTATTAAGATAAAAGCAAAGTCTGCATATGTTCTAGCAAACAGCTAAGCTTCTGTCAGCTTGTGCTGGTTACAACTTGGCTGACATCAAAGCCACCGTGAACCAGCACTTTAACAATTTTGTTACTTTAATCCATAGGTGACTTTTTCTGTCTTGCCATAAACAATAAATCTTGATTCTGATATATTGCAGTAAAAGGACATTCTGCAGCTATTTCAGCTTATTTTAGAAAGATTATCAGTCTAATAGAGAATAGGCCTGTGAGAGGCTAATGATATTCAAAGTGCCTTAGAACATGAGATGTGGGGTAGATTTCTTTATAGCGTCGTAAAATAAGTCTGCACTTTCCTAGGAGTGTTGAACACAATGGGGCTTACCTCGGAGTAGACATGCATAGGATTATGTTATAGGTATTCTGGAATGCTTGCCTGGCTAAGTTGCAATTGCTGTGTGTCGTGATTTAATATTTCTATTTTTGTGTAGATGAAAACAAACCTATCTGGATGCATGCTGAAGAGAGAGAAGAATGCAAAGTAAGAGGCAGTCTAAAGCAGAGCGATCATTATGTTTTTGATAGCATAAGGATGGAATTTAATGTATTGTTCTCAATTTAGGGAAAGCAAAAAGATGGCACTACTTTTGGTGAATACGGAGGCTGGTACAAAGCTTGCAAAGTTGATAGGTAGGCACACTTTCTTAAAGCATTTGATTGAAGTAAAAACTTGGGGTGGGGGTTAGAACAAAAAGTCTGGTGGGTGGAATCCTTGCTAGCACTTCCACTGTTGGGCGCTTCCTCTTTGAGTGGGAGGAGCGTTCTGCTCATGGAAGGGGTCCTTCTGTCAACTGAATGCTCCAGGGAGGAAGTTTCTGTTTGCAGAGAGTGCTCCCAACAGCACTAGTTGGGATTCCACCCAATTGCCTATAACCTTAGAAATTTGGCCCCGGATTGTATTTCTGATGACCTGCAACATCCTATCAATCAATAATTGCTCTGGTGCAACTAAGGAGAAACATGTGTAGAAGTAGGCTTCCAGCAAGGTCAGGAACCTTGGACATAAATGCATGCATCTGAACGCGCATCCCCATTCAAATGCTGGTACAACTAGTCATATCTAGTTGTGCCTAGGGTTAAATTGGGCAAGTAGCTTTTAGACACTTTCCACCCTGTGGGAAGACAAGCATTTCCAATGAATTGTGAAGAAAGTAAATCCTTTAGCAGGGTGATATTGTGATATCCTGGTTACTAGTGACTACATCAGTTCCTTTTGTTTGAAAACGTGCAAATAACATGGCCTCAGCCATCTGAATGCCAGCTGCAAGGGAGTGGCTACAGGATGCAAGCATCATTGTCTACTGAACTCCCTGAGGCACCTGGTGGGCCACTGAGATACAGGAAGCTGGACTAGATGGGCCCTTGGCCTGATCCAGTGGGGCTCTTCTTATGTTCTTATGAATAATTTATCAAAAGCACATGCATTTTTCATTATGGAAAACTAAGATTTCTGTAGCTGTTTCCAGAGATTGCTTTTATAGTCAAGACAGACATTTGCTTCTTAAACATGCGTCTATGCCTCTCCCCAAACAAGTGAAGCTTGCAGGCAAAGGTGCTTGTCCTTTGCTGCATCCGTAAGCCCTTTCTTCCACCCTATCAAACTGAGAAGCAGTGGGATTCCTGTAGCCTAATATTTTCACCGTGTATGTGACTTGGATTGCACTGTGCTGGAAATACTGGCTTGTGTGATGAGGTAAACTTCATGCTCCAAGCTTGGAAGAGTGTAAAAATGTCCAGTCTTCTGGCTGGTATAGTAATTGGCATATTTTGGACCTACATGTGACGCATCTGCTTTCTTGTCATTGACATCCGGTTTAATGTTGCTATCTCATTTACTAATGAAGACTAGTGAAAACACTTGCTTGACTTTAGGCTGTCTTGGAATCGGAAGGGGTTATTTTTATCATTTTGTTTTCCAGTAAACACAACTGAATTGTAGGCTTTTTTAAGATTTGAAGAGATTTGTAAAATTTGAATAATGAAATTTCCAGTTTAAATATATAAATCATATGATAAAAAACTTACTAGGGGAGAGCTGGGGAAAATTGGCAGAGGAAGGGCATTCCAGACCATAGGGGAAGCCCCCCCTCCCCGGGCACTCGCACGAGGTAGGGTCAGCTGTTTCAACGGCTACTCCTCCGTGCGGTACTGACCGTTGCTCCAGTCTGGCCCTACCGTGCTTGGAGTAGAACATTGGCTTTTAGGGCACACAGCCCATGGCTTAAAATAGTTGTTTTTTCTCCTCTCCTCCGTGTTTTTTACCTTACTTGGAGCACATGCGGGTGTGCAGGTGGAGAGGAGCAGCAGAAAAAGGCGGCGACAAGCCAGCTGCTGCAAACCTGCTATTTTCGGCAGCGGAAGCCAGCGAGACTTGCTCAGCCTCATTATCGCTGACTTCACCATAGACTGACAGGCACGCTGCGCCCAGGGGGGCAGAGTCTCACTGCATTTTTGAGTAATTTTATTTTAATGCTATCCACTAAGAGTACTTAAGAAGTCTGTCATTGTGGCCGTTTGATTGAAAATTGATGTTTCCTGAGAATAGGAACGGATTCTCGCACATTGCAGTGCAGCCACTTAAGAAGTCTAGTGGTTGCAACTGTTTTGAGAGTAGCTTCCTGCAGTCCCCAGCTGTAATCAACCCAGCATTATTGTGCTCCTGGCCTTTTGATTTTGGTGCAAGCTGCTGATAAACAGAGTGACTATAGGTTATAATTACTTCCTCCCCAAGTGGTTATGGATGCTACATGGTAATTTTTAAATGATAATGACTTTCCACTGTCATGAGAGGTAGCCTCTTGATGCATTGAGGTGCTTGTCCTGCTTTTGGGGATGAGAAAATGCATCAGAGGAGGTGGTGTTTGTCACAATTTTTGTAATCCTGTTACTGCTGTTAATGGAGTACATTTAGGCATGTGTGGTTATATAAGAAGTGTCCTCCTGGATCAAGCTGGATCTAGTCCAGCTTCCTGGAAGCACTCAAGATAACAACATACTGCAGTACCCTTCACTTTTGCTAGTTCAGGACCAGAGCATGGATGAAAACAAACAATGGATGAATTTCAAAGCATAGCCTTGTTTAGCTAATGAGGCTAAAATGTAAATTAACACAGGTAAATGTGTGCAAAACCTAAGAAAAATAAACATAAGAACATTACTAAACTTTGTGGAGGATTGGATGAAATTGGGCAAAAGAGCATGCAGATGAAATCTGAAATGTGGTTATGTATGGTTGAAAGAGCAAAAGTGATGAAAATCAAGTGGATGAAGGTCAAGGTATTGCTGTACCCGTATAGCGTAGTGGTTCTGTACTAGTAGTGGTTCTGGTCTTTTAAAATTGTAGCATACTTGCGTGACATTCTTTATTATGTTGGAGCAGAACCTGAGACATTAGACCTGTGACACTAAGAGACTTGCGTATCAGACTTTTAAGTGAATGTAACAGAGCTCTTTGGGTTAAATCTTGCTGAACTGGAATGATTGAGCACGACTGATAGGGGAGATAGAATATGCAGTCTGTGTTTCAGAATTACTGTTCTAATGCTAGCCTAGTTACAGAATGGACGAGAATTGCTACAAAAACATGTGGTGCTGTTTGAACAGTTTCTTGTTCAGAAACCGTTGCTAATATTGATGCTGACTGGTTGCTAAAAATAATTCAAGCTTTGTGTTTCTGGAAATTAATATTAATATGTCTTTATAGTCCAACAGTCACAACTACCTTAAAGAATCTTGGGGCACTTTACAGACGTCAGGGCAAGTTTGAAGCTGCTGAAACATTAGAGGAGGCAGCAATGAGGTCTCGTAAACAGGCAAGTATCAGCTTTTCATTTTGTGTGAAATGTTCTGCCAGAGTTTGATACCACTTTGCTATTTTGGTGCAAAGAATTTGAATTTCCTTCAACAGTGATCATGCTCTTGCTAACAATCCTTGAACTCTCCAAATAAAACACTACTTTTATTCTAGGCCAGAAGCATGACGACAAATGCTCTTAACTATTGCTTGTCTGAATTTTAAGTGTGTAGCTAGGAATACATATTCAGCTGTTACGCTGATATATGTTCCTGGTCATGGTCCCATCTCCTTTCATCTTAAGAACATACAAAGAGCCTTGATAGATCAAGCCAAGGGCCCATTTAGTTCAGCTCTCACAGTGCCTCTGGGAGTACTCAAGGCAGTTTGATACCTATAGCCATTCCCTTACACCTGGCATTCAGAGATAGGCTCCATATAAAACCCAGAGGTTGCATATAGTTATCATTGCTTGTAACCTGTGATGGACATTGCCTTCGTCAATCCCCTTGTAAAGGCATGTTGGCACGATGCTATCACCACATCCTGTGATAAGTGTTCCACAGATTAATTACATGCTGGGTAAAGAAATGTTTCCTTTTGTCTGTTCTAACTCTCCCACCAGTCAATTTTAGTGGATGTCCCCTGGTTCTGGTGTTGTGCTAGAGGAAAAAAGAACAAACTTGCCTCTAAATAGCCCTTGCATAATTTTATATGTCTCAGTCACGTCGCCTCTCATGTGCCTTCTTTCTAGACTGACCAACCCCAAATGTTGCAGCTTTTCCTCAAAGAGAGGTCTCCCATTCCATTAATTTTAGTTGCTCTCCTGCACTTTTTCCATTCCCTTGTATCCTTTCTGAGATGTGGCAACCACAGCTGGATACAGTTGTGCTGATGAGGCCTTATTATCGATTTGTACTGTACAGGGGCATAATATCAGCTGTTTCATTCTCAAGCCCTTTTTTGATAATCCTGAGCATGGAATTGATCTTCTTCACAGCCACTGCATGCTGGGCATTCATTCTCTCTCTCCCCCTCTCTCTCTCTCTCTCTCCCCCTCTCTCTCTCTCTCCCTCCCTCCCTCTCTCTCTCTCCTGGTCAATTACAGACAGCTTAGAACCCATCAGCATATATGTGACATTTTGATTTCTTGCTCATGTGCATCACTTTACACTTTGTTACATTATATAAAACTGCATCTGCCAGTTTTTCCATCCATTCCCACATTTTAGGGGGAGCCTTCTGGGGCTCTTCACAATCTCTTGGCCACTTTGCTGCTTATCCCCAGGTTGTTTATGAACAAAACAAATATTTTTCCTAAAATTCCTTTGCGAGTCTATATTTTTCAAAATGTGCTGTTTGTGGTTTGTTTTAAATGCATCTAGCAAAACAGCAGACTTACTAGTAACTCAACTGTAATGCCCATTTGTGATATTTAATTACTACTTGCAAACTAAACTTCTCATTTGTCATTACTTGACCTGCAGGGTCTTGACAATGTTCACAAACAGAGAGTTGCTGAAGTGTTGAACGACCCAGAAAGTATAGAGAGAAGGCGAAGCCGCGAGAGCCTCAATGTTGATGTGGTAAAGTATGAGAGCGGCCCTGATGGAGGAGAGGAAGTGAGTATGAGCGTAGAATGGAATGGGGTAAGTACAGTACACAGTGTAAGAAAATAAAACTAGATTGGTATACCACTTCAGTAGTCAGTCGTTGTCCTATTGTTTGTTAAGGAATGGTCGCATCTCACATACTTGTGCAGATTTCGATGGAAGCAAAAGAGATTATCTTGTTTTTTGTCAGTTCCTGCTAATTTGACAACTCTTAAGTTTGGTTGGAAGACTCTTCCAGGAACTAAAATTCAAATTTTGCCATGAGCACTTGAATGCTGATTGAATGTCCTGGTTGATGTCTAGGACTTATTCCTAACCAGTGTTTTAGTGGAAGCAATAGGATGGCAATTGGTTTACTTTGCTTGCTTGTTCCTTTTTAAAATTCTTCTGTGTCTTGAGGTTTCCTTTCCTTTGGTTCATCACTAAGCACTGCTGTGCAAATGAAACTGGTGGAGGAATAAACCAAAAGTTCTAACCTTAAGAACACTATGCAAAAATTATCTCCACCTAAACCTTAAAGTGTAATGAGCCATGTTCTAGAACAGAGGTGTCAAACATAAGACTTGCATGCTTAATCAGGCCTGTGGAAGCTCCTTATCTGGCCCTCGCAATAATTGGGCTCTCAAAAATTGGATCATTATCTGCTGTCAGCTGATGAGCTACAAAGTTGTAATGGGAACACTAAAAGAAGTTGCTGCACTTGCCTGTTTCTACTCTGAAAAGAAGCCAAGCAATATGTACAGATCACTGATAGCAGTGATGCTCGGTAGCCAGACATGTGTGCAGATCACTAATAGAAGTGATGCAGGCATGTGTGCAATGCATATAGAAGTGTGCTTTTGTTGCCCCATCTCCAAAAGAATATGGGGGGGGGAGTACACTGAATGGAGGTATAAAGTTAGAAGTTTATGAAATTAGACATGGTTTGGACTGGGAAGCAAAATGAGAGAACCTCCAGTATAGTAATATCTTTATTAATACCACCCAGAAATATCTAGCATTCTGTTGATGGAGGATATTTTTTGTCCATTTGGAATAGTGGAGCCAGGTGGTCATGAAATACTGTAAATCGTGTATGACAATTCCATGTTAACATGCCACCAGACCCCTGTAGTTGGGATTGCATGTGCAGTACCTCGCTTATTGCCTAGAGATCGGAGAGGTCATTCCCATTTTTAGTTGACAGTGGCTATGTACTGCTCCAGTCATTAACTGCTCCGCATGGTAGGGAAAATATTAGAGGACACTGCTCATCAGAAGTGGTGCTGCTGAAAATACAGCTCGTGATATCTTCCATATCTTGAAAATATGATCAAGATTTGGATATTTTCTCTTGTCATTTGCTGCTAATGATTTCCTAGGTGAGAGCAAAGTTTCTTGTTTCTGGTCATCATCTGCTTAATGACCTCACTTCTGGCCCTAAGCAGGCGCCATGAATGATAGCTTTGGCCTGCTGTATGAAACAAGTTTGACACCCCTGCTGTAGAATATGCCTTCTGTAAAGGACATTCTCGGGGCTGCATAGCTCCATGATGGTGCAAAAATAAAATCTCCCAGACCAAAGATGATGAATGAGTTCTTTTCATTTTCAAGGGAAGCCTGCCATATTCTTGATTAAATTATGAGACCTCATCTGGCTTGTGATGTTTAGGTCCACAGCTTATTGTAACTTATGTGACACACATTTTACAATAACACCTTTCTAAACCTGCCATCCTTGTTAACGTGCAACTGACAATACTTCTCTGCTTTATTTGGTGTCTTCTAAGTGAAATTCCAGCTTTTAGTAATACTGAAATAGTTTGCTGTTCTTGATCTCTGTTAACTTTGGCCACTGGATACATGCACTTCAGTAGTTTGCCTTATGATGTAGTTCTGTTAAAAAAAAAAAGTTTAGTTGTACTGTAGCTGTAAGCTTTAAAAAAAAACCCTTTCCTTGCTTTTCCATACTTAAGATAGTAAACTTCTCCTGCTATCCTATAATTCTGTTGTTGCTTGCTAAAGCTTTAAGACTCCAAAGGCTACTGTAAATATCCATATGCTTTTGATGTGGAGAAATGTTTCTTTTCTCTTTGCGGTGATTTATCAGATTGTCTTTGGTATTAGCAATGCTAAGACAGTCAATCAGCATATAATGCAGATATTGCCACCTTATTGCCTTAATTTGCCCACTTGGCATTAGAACTGTGTACTGTACTCTTCCCTAACATTTCTTGTATTCTTGGCATGCCTTCAAATTTTCCAAATTGAGGGGAGGGGGAGGCATTTTTTTCCTTTGTTTGCCTTTAGTTAACAAGCATGCAGGTTTGGAATTGTCAAGGGGGCATACGATAACTAAACAGTATTTCTAGGTCAGTGACATCCCCATTTTATAAAAGCTCTCAAAGCAAACCCTTTCCGAGTGTGGAACTGTCCACTTTAAAAAATGCGTGGCATTCGTAATGCTACTAGTCCACTCTCTCTCCTTCTTAAACTTACGTTTATGTTCAGGTTCTGAATTGTACTTGGTTTTCTCTTTCTCTGTTTTCCATTTCATGTTGGTGTCCTTCTTTGCTAAATCTGTAGATTTCCATTTTTTTCTCCATAATAGTAATCTACTTCACAATATCATTAATAGTTATTTTATCATAGTTGTATCCTATGTTTCCTTTAAATTGCTCAAGGCAGATAGATATGAAGTCTTATCCTCACAATAGTGAGGGAGAGTTTGTTTCAAGATCGTTCAGTTAGCTTTGTGGGGATTCGAACCCATATCTCTTCAGTCCAAGTTTCTGTGTGCTGCACTAACTCACATTTAGGCAGTATTTTCAGTAGACAGTCCTTGCTTTAATCCTAAAGGCATGTATGTTTGACTTAACTCAGTGAGCTCTACATGTAAGTAAATGTGATTGAAGCTCCATAAGTCTCCTTGGCACATGGAAATCAGTGGCAGTTCTGCAGTTCACCAGTTCATGCACGTTGCCTCAACTGCTCATTGCTATGAAAACTTTTAACTGCTGGTAAAATCTGCACTAAGCTCAGTACTCTTTTATTGACCGTCTTGGTTTAATTTTTAAACTTCGCATTGGCTTTGCAAATCCATACAGTTTGCCAACCCATGCATAGTAGTGTTAGACATTTGGTCCTAGGGTCTGGTCTGAAGGCTCAGCAACCTTTGTGAAGTTAAGTATGTCTGAATTATGTCAGTGCTTGAATAGAAGACTGTCTGTACAATTCTGTAGTGTGGCCACATTTGAAATACCATGTGCAGTTCTGTGGTTGTTCCTTGTGGTGACCTGCAGAATTCTGTAGGGCCATAGTTCTCAAACCTTTTAAACCAGGACCCATGTTTTAGAATGGCACTTGTGTTGGGACCCACCAAAGTGATATCATTAACCTGGAAATGATGTCATAGCTGGCAGTTACACCATCAAGCAGTAAGTGCCATAATTGTGATATAATAAAATGACACTCCTGGAATACAAACTGGTGTTCTTAGACTGCAGCAATTGCACAACCAAGAAATATCCCTGATAGAAAGCAAGATTAGGGCAACATATTACTTAAAAGCACTGAACTAAAAACAATTAAAAAAAACGCGAACTTGAAAATGTAACACAAAAGGAATATAGCAAGAATAAGGTCTGTGCCTTCCAAGATGGTTGCTCCCAGCTCTCCACGACCTACCTGACATCAGGTCACAACCCATCAAGTGGGTCCAGACCCACCATTCGAGAAACACTACTGTATGGTATCATAAACTGTTGGCAAAGAAGAGAAAGTGGCAACAGAGACAAGGGCGAGAGAGTAGGAGGAGAGAGAAAGAGGTGGAAGGGCAGGAGCAGAGGTAGCAGCAGAAGGGGATGACGTCTTAATCTGTAGCACCCATTTTACAACGGAGGTCATCTCAGTCCATTTATGGGCATGACTGTGCAGTATCCTCCACATTAGATGTTCAAACTCTTTTTAACCTTCAAGAAATACTTTTTCCACGGTGTCTTCTTACGAAGGAGTACCGTGGAACTCCTGTGCATTAGAGTCTGTTTTGGGGCATGTTCTAGAGCGCATGTTCCATTAATAATGGGCACCCGTCTGGTCTGTTGGACTTCACTGTTGACTTCAGTGAACCAAAGTCGCAGCCTAGGATGCATGCAGTGTTCTGAACATCACAGAAGACGACTTGTTGTGATGGACAAACTATCCTTCAGGGAAGCTTGTCTTCCATCACTGATCTTCTCATTAAGAAACCCCTCATAAGCTTTTAATTCAATCCCAGGTTCCTGGGGACACAGTTCAAAACTGTTGTAATGCAAGTGGATTGGCAAAATTTTTGATATGGGTACATTGTGTCACTTAGCATTTCAACAAATAAGATATTTTTAATCTTTGCTGCGTTTCATAGAAGTTAGCACACTTATATTAATGTAACTTGACTCATTTTTTCATCACTCTATTTTGGTGTATTTTTAATTTGAAGCTATACATCATTTTGTTAGGTTAAAATGTTACCTTTCCTTTCTTATACACAGGCATCTTTTTTTTTACAACTTGTTTTTAAAATGTTTCTAAAAGGCTTCAAAAGCACAAAGCGCTGTGTAGAAATGCAATCAGATAACAGAGCCCTGCCTGCAGACCTGCGATCTAAAATAAGTCATTGGATCACTTGTACAATAGACATAACTAAAATTAAACGGTTGTCTCTGACTTTGGGGGATTTGCACCTAGCGATATGGAGAGGTCGAGGCCCAACATAATTGTATGACCTAGAAATACTGTTCAGACTAACACGCTCAATATTGAAACCTGTTTTAACTCCCTACCACAACCACCAACAGTTTCATTCAGTTTTTTCTCTCCATTTCTGTCTGACAGGCCTAGATGCCTTTTCTGTGATTCTTACACTGTCTCCTGCATGGCGGGCGTGCAACATCTTCAAGCTCTAACTTCTCTCCACTACTGACTGCTGTGTATTTAGCAATCCCTTAAGATGCTTGTCAAGAGCTACAATTCCTGTTTAAAAAACACACATATACACATACACACGAAACAGGCCACTCCTTCAGTGCTGGTGTTTCTCTTTTGGTGGGAAGGGGTTCCTCTTTTTTCCTGTACATGTGTAGCTTTGCCAGATATGTATCTAGTCTCACAAAATGTGGTGTTAATAACCATTGGCTGTGTAACAGATGAGAGTTAATAAAATTCAAAAGAGGTTCATAAGTAGTTGTTTCACTAGGACAAAAAGGTATTTAAAAGTATCACACAAGGTATTATTAAAATGGCATGATGGTGACCTTTACAGAATAAACCATTTTAAAAAGTAAGGCATGTGCTTTAAAGTGTATTTAGAGAATTATAACATGGTTTAACAACAATATGGAACTCTTGATGTCTTCACTTATGCTTATAACTTAAGTAGCAGTGCTGTTTAGTCTTTGTCTGAAACTTCAGCTATGATGCTTTTCTCTACTAATCTTGATGTTGGGTGACTTTGTGTATTTGTCTTTCTAACTTCTAATAAACTCACTCCAACTGATGGCTGTCTCTGTCTGCTGTATAGTATTTTGTACCCTTTTTCTTTGTCCGTAGGATTTCTAGATATAGCAAAATAATTTAACTTGCAATTGAGTAAGCATTACTTCAAAGAATGAAGCATAAAGTTCTCATGCCCGGCAAACTTAACTTCTAGAATGAAAAATACATATCCAAAACTGTATAATATATTAATGCAGCATGAAGAAGGCTCTAAATTTACAGTGCATCTCTTAAGTATACAGTACAAGAATCTACTTGTGAATTTTATATTGGCGTATTCTCTTCTCAAATTTATGCACATTTGCTGTGTATGCTGCCCAGGTAGACTGAAGAAGCTGAATAAAATCACTGCTCATTCTGATCTGAATGCAATGCTGTTGCTTGGTGATGGGTTTTTATTGTGTTAATGTGATTGCATTATAGCTAGAATGGAGTGATGTGGAGGTCTAGAAGTCGTGATTTCCTGCTAATTGGGTTTTTTATATGTTCACTAAGACACTGCACCTGTTTGTAAAGTTTTGGAAACATGTGTGGATGACAACTTTGTGTATAATTCAGCAGTGGGCTGAGCTGATAAGAGATCCCTAATCTTTGCCTGTTAAAGGTAGAGGGCACAGTCTATCGGGATATTGTCCTGAGCAAGCTTCATTGGAAAAGTGTGGCAATTGTACAGCTTCTCATCTCAGTGAGGCTGGTATAAACATCATTGCATTGGACTCTGGCCTGTGTGTTTGCTTGGAATGCTGTGGACAATGTTGGTGAATCTTTTTTTTAATTTTTTACTGACTTCTAGCCTCTTCATCCTAGAGCATTAGGAGGATTGCAGAAAGATTAAGCACATTTCATATAACTTGTTTGAAGTGGGATAGTTTTGCAGTTGTTCAGTTATTGTCAAACACAAATAACTAATCTGTAGTTGTAATAAATGCTCAGCTGTGACAAAAGAGCAAAACCTTTTGCAGTTTTAAATGTGCTTATTTTTTTCAGGATGGTACTGGATCTCTAAAGCGCAGTGGCTCCTTTAGCAAGCTTCGTGCTTCAATTAGACGCAGCAGTGAGAAGCTGGTTAGAAAGCTGAAGGGAGGAAGTTCACGAGAGAGTGAACCAAAGAATCCTGGGTAATTATTTCTAGATGTCCTGGAACATTTAGTTTATGGCCATCATATTGTGTAATAGCTGGTTTGTGTTTTGCTGCAACTATCTGATGCTTAGAATTGCAAAACAGATCAATCTGACTGCAATTCTAACAGAAATGAATTACAGAGGTTATCATCTGCACCTGTCGGAAGTTTGTCCAAACAGCTGGGAAAATTGGATCTCTGTACTGAATCATTTTATTGTATACAGTGTTACAGCTTTGTAAAAGCAAACTTTAATATGTGAATTTTAGAAAGGATTCCAGAGTTGCCTATTCTTTCCATTTTAAACACTGGAATATTATTGATGCACTTGGTTGGTTTCAGCAGTTTCCCCTTAATAAGTATGAATATATTTTATTCCAAGAATGGGGTGAAGGCATAGGAGATGGCATTTGGTTCGAGAGAAGTGACATAGATTTAGAAGTATATATAAAATGTGGTCACATAGCGGATACTTTTCAGGTTGAGAAACCTGATACATGTAGTAATTGTATTTGCACTGTTTTGATAAACATGTTTTATATACTTGACCATCCTACTTACTTTCTATGTAGAATAACTATACATAATGGTTAGTCAAATTGGAACAAAATACATTAGTCTAGTTCTTTGCCATACTCATGCCTGTTGCCAAGATCCAACTACTTCTTCCTTTTCAAAACCTTTTCTCATGGATCATGAATCAGGATTTGTTGTGCAAAAGCACAAACACAAGTACACGTGTTCAGAAACTAATTTCAGAAGAACCGTGATAACTGATTGTAGTCTCTACAATCAGGGTTTACATGGGAATTTAGCAGTATTAACTGAAAAGGATTTATTTCTGAGGATTTGAGAAACTAAACTTCAGTGTGCTACACTTATTGCAGTTGCACAAGCAGAAGTGTTAATTTTGTTATAAGTCAGCAGCGGTATAGTTCACAATATAGTGGGTAAGCTCTAGAGTTTCTAGAACTTTCTTCAGGCCAGATGTTAGGGGAGGAATCACATTCCTTCCAGATATTAAGGAAGTTCTAGGTTCAAACTTTAGCACCTCCAGTTAAAAGGGTCAAATCACAGGTGATGAAGAAGATGCCTGCTTGAAACCCCATGTCAATCAAAGTAGATAGTACAGCTTTAAACCAACCAATGGTCTGACTCAGTGGAAGGCGCTTCGTGTACTTGTGTCTGCATACAAAGCAAGAAACAATACAAATCTCAAGTGGAAAGAAAAGATTCTTTGTCTTGAATGGTAATGAAGGAAGTTCTTGTGTACTTGACTGAATTAATCTATAAGTTGCTAAGAGTCAGGGTCTTGGGTTACACAGAGTTGTGTTGTAATAAAAGTATTTTCCTTTGAAAACATAAAACATGAGTAGTGCCTAACCAGGTCTGCCTCTTGCATTGATTGCAATGCACAGATCTTTTGTAAGGCAGCTAAGAGAAATAAAAGACTTAATAACTTTATGTTAGCAAAGCTGGAGATTAATTTTAGACTGCACACCGAGTACAAAGTCAATAAGAAGACAAATTGGTGGTATTTATCTCGTATTTGGAGTATTCGATGTATTTTCCCCCCGATTCCCCAGAAGGTCCATTCTTCACTTTTTGGATCATGTTCTGGACCGTAGAATGAATGGTGATGTGGGGAGTTCTCCTAAAGTTGTATAATTTCCTGTTGGATGGCTACAGTATTGTCCAATGTGTAATATTGTGGAGTTCTATATATACTGTACTGTATTATGAATATTGATTTGTCCTAATAAAGGTAGCATTTCACTGGACCCATACAAAAATATAGCATGTATTTTCTGACCAGCCCTGAATTCATGTGGCTTCAGAGAATAGTAGAGTAAGATATTAGAGGCACACACCAACTCTAGTTGTCCTGTTAGTCTGAAACTTGGACACTTACCTACATTTTACTCAATACTGCAATCCAGTTGTACTGTATACAGCATACCCCTACAAGTTTGGGCATGCAAAGCAAGATTTTTTTTATGTGAGTCTTTGAATAATAGATCCTAATGCTATGCCACAAACTGCCTTTGAAACAATTTAACAGGTTTGCATGCAGAGGTGAGGGCTGCCATTAAAAAAACAAAACACGTACAGATTCCAACTATTCCTTAATTAACCTTTCCTACAATAGTATACTATTGTATACTGTTGTATACCACCATTACAACTTGTATACGTGGCATTGTGTCCAATCATGGAAAAGTGAACCTTGCCTCCCCAATTGAGGGTCCAGTGCTGTCTAACTTTCCAGAGCTGATGCAGCCGTTCCAGTGGATAGTGCACTGCATTTTGCAGTGGCGGGCAGTCACAGAGGCCTCCTCAAGAGTAAGGAATGTTTGATACTTCAGGGCTGCATTGGTGCTAGAAAGTTGGATAGGACTGGGCCCTGATTTACTGAATTTTTTCAGTAATTGAGTTCAAGCTCACTCTTTTCCATCTGGTGGGTTTAGTGCTATTAGTCAAGTCTCCTAGAGTAACCTCCTACCTCTTTGATATCTCTTTGAAAGAGATTTTAGGTTTGTTGCTAGTATAGCAGTGCTGTTAAGCAGCTGTAGATTCTGATGCCTAGAGAAATGCTGAAAATTGCAG
The DNA here is from genome assembly GCA_029204185.1 of Lerista edwardsae. Taxonomy (NCBI): domain Eukaryota; kingdom Metazoa; phylum Chordata; class Lepidosauria; order Squamata; family Scincidae; genus Lerista; species Lerista edwardsae. The sequence goes on from JAJKFI010000033.1 coordinate 10,321,471, forward strand.
GTAAACAGGTTCACTGAAGTCCTGCCTCAAAACTTTAAAAATGTACAAGTGCACTTGCCATAATTGTAACGGTCTTGCATAGTTCAACTTTTTGTTCTAAAATTACTAAATTCATCTAGGAAAGATATGGACACAATGAGGTGCTGTACTTTGTGGGTTTTAAAAACAGTATTTAACACAGCTTTGTATCAGATATTTAAAAACATTGAATTTCATTTTTAGTCTTTTTTGTATTTAAAGATTTAACATGTGTGCTTATGTAAATAAATAACAGGTGTCAAATGCTGCATGACTTACTGCTTCTGTTTATGTTGCTAACATCTATAGCATTTTAATGTATATGCATTATAGTTTGAGACTTTAAAATGTTCTGATTAAAAAGTAGCATAATAACACTATCTAGTGTGGTTGGCAAGGTTATGCTTCATTATACAAGTACGTTTAAGATTATTTCCAATCACAGACTTGCTTTTGGTATAATATTTAAGGATGAGAGGCGCCATTGCCTTTGGAACCTGGTGAAAATATTTAAGCACATCCCCAAAGAGCTACTTTAGACACACCCCAGGGCTTGGGCATTTGAACAGCAGACACCACCTTCAATCCAGTTGTGAAAGTCTCATTAGCTTAAGAAAAAATTACTTGCCATGTGGCATGGAGGACTAGAAACAAAGGTTTTCACCTTGCAGTGTGGTCTAGTGGGATAAAGCATTGCTTGCTAAAGCTGGTGCTAGACTTTTAGGTAGCCTAGACCAAGGTATGTCATGTTTTCAGGGTCCAAGTTCTTCACCTCCTTTTTTTTTTTTTTTTTTTTTTTTGGAAAGAGTAAAATAACTGGACCTGAACACACCCACTCTATCTTAACTGTTCACAGGGTAAAAAGAGAAAGCAATCTGCAAAAAAACTTCATTTGCTGCTTGAAAAGTGGTCAGTCAAGTGTTTAAGTAGTGGACAAAGATGTCCAACTGTTGGACCTTTTCAACCTAGACATCTAGATAATGGGTCAGCTGACTTGATTATCCCAGACCCTGTATGCAGAGGAGGCTTTGTGTCTAGGGTTAAGGATCTGATGCAGCTATTGCATTTCAGGATGTATTCGTTGTTGCTGTTAGTTAGCATTGTTGCTCATAAATTGAGCATTGACATCCAGATATTAAAGCCAGTGGTGTAGGGTAATTTATGTTGCATTTCCACAATGCAGGTAATTACTAATCTTAAACACTACCAAGATTTTTAAGGCACTCTGTAAATTATTAGAATGGTTAAAAACTGGGTAATCTTTATTTACACGGTGACTTCCCTGGATTTTAATTTCATATGCATGTATCAGAGTGCTGTAGTTTATGTTAATACAGTGACATAGAATGTCCACCAAGGATTGATAGTGTCATTGTCTATTGCTACAATACTAGACCATTGTCTTGTACATGTTGCCCACAGCCTCACAAGAGAGAACTATCTGGCTGATATGCCTTTAAATTGTCCACCATCAAGGAATCATTCTGAACTTCTAAAATTAAAATTAAAACTTCAAATCTATGGAAGTCTGCTAAATAGCAAGTTAATTGCGGCTTTTGGTGCTTGTGGTGATAATATTTAAAAAGCAGCAAGTAGAGTGGCCTTATCACATTTGCTTTTAAAGGCTGCATAGTGTCTTTGGTGTGGAATTAAACATAATAATTCTATCAACACTTGATTTGGAATTCCCATTTTACAGATCAAATACCACTTGTACAGTCAAGATTGAATGTTTCAGTGATTTAATTTTGAAAAGCTTTGGGTGTAGGAAAATGCACTTGTAATAATCCTGTCATGAAAGATTGGGCAGGGGGGTATGTTATGCTAAAAATCTTGTTGTATACCTGTGTTCAAAGCTCTCCGGTTTTCAGCCCTTCTGATTGGTTTATCCTTGCATGTTCACTGTCCAGCATGAAGCGTGCCAGTTCACTGAATGTTCTTAACATGGGTGGCAAGGCAACTGAAGATCGCTTTCAAGTAAGAAGCCCTATAATATTCTTACGCAAAGTGGATGGTGCTAGCAGGGCTTGGATTGCAGAGCTGCTTCTGTCACTAAAATGGCAGCCGTTTGGGATTTCTCTGGGGTCTAGCTTCAAACACAAAACTATGTGGAGGGTGTTCCCTATTAGAAGATGTTTGTAGAAAGCAGCTTCACCCAATCTTTGCCACATGAGCCAAATCTTCTTCTTTTTTAAAAAAGTAGCCACCCACATTGCTGCTTGCATATGCGTGAATTGGTCCTATTGGAATATTGACATGGCAGTAAATCGTTCCTGTTCACTTACAGGCCTCTAAAACAAAATGATTCCATAGCTGTCCCTGGAGTTAAGCACCAGATGTTTCACACAAACAGATGGGGTGGTAGAGCTCTTCCTGGAGTGCACGCTTTGTACTAGTCTGGGGATTGCATGATTCAGTGTATCTTTTCACCACTATCATGTTTATGCACTCTGTGGTTACAGATTTCTCACCCGTCTTAATGAGAATCCATTTGAAGCAGGCCATGTTTCATATCTAAGAGATTAGAGGCAGATACTTGCATAGAGCATACCTGCCTTTTTACAAGCAGGGGTAGGCAAAACACATCCGATATAAGTGTCCAGTGACTTCTGTTTTAATCAAAGTGTTAAAGGCTCATAAAGGCTCTTGACGGCATGAGTCCAGTTGCCTGGCAGACCACCACAGTTTGTTTCACATTGCAGCCTTAGCATCAAATATGCCTCTTGGATGCTATGATCACTGTCCTCAGCTTTGAATATTAAAGGTAGGGTAGAAAAAAAGGCTATAGATGGAATGGAAAATGGACTATTTTCTTGAATGAATGTGGAAGACTGCACTTGGGTCTCCTTAAATCTTAAAACTGTAATAAGGTCTAAACTTCTAAAAGGTCTAAAACCTTACTTCTAAAAGTTCACTTGAGTGCATAGTGATTAAAGGAATCTTTATTTACTATATTTCTGCCCTGCTCCATCTACCAAAAGGGCATTTGGAGCAGCTGTTGGATATTGGATACCTTTACCACACTTGTAGGACAAGCTAAGGCTGCAAAACAATAGCTCCTAAACTCATCTTAAAACGTTTGTGTGAACCATTTTTTCATGCGCTGTGATCCTTGCCTATACCTCACATAACTATGTTACCTAAATTATCAGCATCCTGTGTTGTGCCTCTTAACATCACATTACACTTACTAACTTTTGTGGGCTAACTAACTTTTGTGGGGAAGTGGCAATTGCTTCAGTACTAACCTGTGTGTCAAATTTACAAGGAATGAAAATGCAGTCTGTATAGAGGCATTTCTCAGTTTTCAAAAAAAATATTCTTGCATTAAGCTGTTTAAACGAAGAAAAGAATCATATCACTGGGATGACCCTGAACTCTGCAACTTGAGTTTTTTATTTTTTTAAAACTGAGCTTTTTATCAAAGTGGCTGAAATTAACTAAGGGCGCAATCCTAAACTGAGTTAGGCCAGCATAAGCTAAGTCAGCAAAGTTTGGCCAGCACAAGGGGCACCATAAAGTATGTTTGGACCACTCTTGCAGTCAGAGAGGCCAGCAACCAGACGTGCGCCATCCTCCCTGACTCAGAGAGTAGTTCATACATGTTTTATGGTGGCTCTTGTGCTGGCCAAACTTTGCTGGCTTAGCTTATGCCGGCCTAACTCCAATTTAGGATTGCACTCTAGCTTCATTCTTTTGGGTAATCTAGGTTTAGCAAAGAAATTGCCATAGGGTAACAAAAGTAGTGAAGTGTGGTATTAATGGACTCTGGGAAGCTTTCCTTAGTAGCTGGCTTGTTGAACTGAGTACACTTAAGAAAAAGTTATGCAAGGCCAGAGAACGCTGTGAACTTGAAACTCAAGTAAATGACCATTTTGGCAGCTGAAAGTGTGTCATGTTTTACATGTTCCAGTAAAGGAGCATCTTTCTGCATGAAGAACCTGCATAAAGGAGCAGTAAGATAACCATCCGTTGGAGCAATATTGTAATAAACTTCACATTTATTGATCCTATATTATCAACACAATGTCTCAGATGAACTTGTGACAGTGGTTATCATTTTTGGGATGCAACATTTGCATTTTCTAAATTGACTAACTGCGAGGCAGTTGTCCTGGGAAGAAATAGCTTAGAAACCAAGACTGTCATCTAAAGGTTCTCATGTTCTAGGGCACTTCTGCTTAAAACATAGCTTGTTCTACCCTTGAAAATACATTATTGCAGGTTAAGGGAACCCTTGACAACTACATCAGCAACAGTCAGAAACTAAAATCGGCACCACTGCTCTCTTCTTTGTACATGTGTGGAAGCACACGGGGCCCTTGGACTTCTGCCTTATATATCAAGATCAGATATATAATGCAGACTACAGGATAGGTTATGGGAAATTTTCCCATTATGAGCTGGAGCAAAGTCCCCTCTCAAGATACTAAAGCACACTGGAAGGGTTTTTTTTTTACAAAGCACATGGAACTCAGTTTAAAAATCTGAGAAATGAATAGCTATAAATAGCATTGTTTTTTTGTGTTCCCTTTTTATTCTTGATGGTACTAGTGTGTGGTTTTTTCAGAATATGTGATTTTTAAATGGATGTTGGAATTATGTGGAACTGTGCATAAACTCTTTCCATTCTCTTTCCCCATGCAGGGACGAACTAATTGTTTGACAGACTCAAGAGCTCTGAGTGCCAGTCACACTGATCTGGTCCAATGAGGTTCTGGGACAGATGCTAGCTTAAAAAAATTCCCTTGCAAATCACGAAGCACTGAGATTCAGAGTTTTGGGGGGGAAGTCCCCCATTGCTATCTTTGTAGGAACATCTGGGTTAGAGATGACATTGCAATGAACTGCTGTTCTGATGCCTCCTTTTTAAAAATAAGTGGCATTTTTAAAAAAAGAACCCTAGAGTTGGTGGTTAGTTTAAGAGAAACTAGAGATCGTGTTGTTGCTAGTAGTTGGATGGAATCCTGTTACAGCTCCCCACCCCACCCCGACACAGCATCCAGGAACACATGCAGTTGAAAAAGTGCTGAATCTTAAAGGAATACGAAAGCGTCTTTGGACATGCTGTTTAAAAACTGTTACAAGGAGGGTATGTTTTAGTAGCTATTTATCAAGTTAGTGGAATGAGGTGGATCTAAAGTAAGTGCATCACTGTATAAAACCCGGATTGTGTAAAGCCTTGCGTCATTGGCGACTGCAGTTAGCACGGCCCGTTGTCTGATGGCTGCCAATTAAAGGGACCTGAAACCCAATCGGTAGAGACGGAAAATGTAGACGCCACTTGATTTGTCACTTGTGGCCGCATTAAGCCTAAAAATCAATGGAAGCGGAACAATTAATCAAAGGGGGAGGGAGGAGAGAATGCAAAACATAAAAACTGGATGTGTGGGAAGCCAACTTCCTTTTAAAGTCTTTATTTCAAGCAGTGAAGAGTATATTAAAACAGGCGTCTGTCAATTTCCCAGACCCTTCCAATTTTTCAAGCCCAGAAACACTACTGTTTTGAGTTTTCAGCCTCTGTTTAGAATGGGACCAGGACAAAATGGAAGCCGGTGACTTGCAAACTGGACTGTTACACTGTGGAGTAGCTATTGTGCAAAGGGGCCTCATTTTAAAACTTGTTACTAATATTGTAAATGAAAATTGTACTGGATAGCTTTTATTGGAAGCCTGTTCCTTAAATTAGCCACTGTTTAATATGTGCTTGGGTGGTAGTAGGTGTGTCCTCAGGAGGTCAGATGAGAGAAACTAAAATATTTTGGCATTTGGCCTTACAATTTGTAGTTGAAAAATTATATAACTTCCAAGTCCATTTTCATTTGGCAAGACTCTGACTTCCCAGGAGACTGTAGAAAGTGTGATATGTGAATCAGGACTATGTGATTGCAAAAGTCAGTAGAAATTAGAAGAATGTTTTGCACCTGATGTATGACAACAGGAAATCAAACAATTTCATTATAGGCTGCAGATAAGGCACTTACCTGTTTTGCAAATTTTAATTAATGTACAGAATATTTGACAAGGTGTGTTTGAGGTCCATCTGTACTTTCTCTGAATAGCAATAGCTGGGTTTGATAAAATGCTGTTTGATGAGATGACCCAGTGCTGCTATATGAACTTGATAGACTTATCAAGTTATAGTTATAATTATAATAGTTATAATTTATAACTTATAACTATACTTATAACTATATAAGTATAGTTATAATTTTTTATGATCACCCTTTTTGTTAAACTTAGTGTTGCATACAGGTTCAACTGGCTTTGAACAGATGGAATTTAAATTAAAACCAACCAACCAACCTCTACTTCATGCCTAAAATGCAAATACATGCTCCACTCTGAAGCTTATCAAATGTAGGAACCAAGAACTGTTAATCATTCTTGGTTGTCCTTGCTACTATCTCCATTCAACATTTGTGCCGATGAAGTATGCAATACTCCTGTCCATCCATGCATTTATATTCAGGGACATTCATGATGTAAAGACCTTGGTTTTGATAAAAGCCCTCTTGTAAAATGGGTGAAATTTCATGCCTGTGAATAAATCTTTAAAAAAATCTTATAGTGAAGAAAAGGACATTATGTTAATTTTGATAAGAACTAGGAGATATTTCCAAGCACTTAATCTTCTTGATTGTGGCAAACAAGCATTACTTGAACATCTTGAAATGCCAAACAGTAGATCTCAGCAAGCCCATGAAAATGAAATTATCTGCATTTTGTCGAGAAACGGGGAAAAATCTTGTCCTGGTCTTTCACTTGCTTATCTACCTATTCTTCTCCAGTTGTGTTTGAGGGAAGGAAAATCTCCGAACATAACTTCAAGAGATACATAAAGGGCTTCTCTGTTAACATCATTGGAAACAATGTTATCTTGCATCTCTGCTCCTCTGTTTTCTGTGAAACTTCACCTATTATCTGTTGAAGTTGGGATACAGCTGGAAAAATATGCATGCACTTTAAAAATGAAGCAAATGTGAGCTCTGTTGAAAGCGTGTGGGCACAGATTCCATAGTGCCTTCTATTTTTGTCATATAGATATTTCTGGCAGTGTGCCCAGCCATCGTGTTGAATGTTGAATACAGTCTTCTCTGTGACACTTAACATGTTGCCAATGACTTACTTGTAGGGCAGGTTTGCTCCAGGGTGGAAAACTACCTTGTAGGATGATCAGTAGAGGAGTCAAGCCAAAATTAGGTTGTGCAACAGCTTTGCTGAACACAGGGCTGTCCTTGCAAATATACCCATAATGGTACTACCCTACAAAAGAATGTACTTCCCAGCCTGCTTTCACGTTCCTGTTATGGCGTGTAGAAGGCCTGTTCTCTGGGAGTTGCCCAGCCTAGCCCTTTAGGGGTGAATTACTTAGCACAGGAGGATGGCTATTTAGGTATTGTGTGGATAACACATAGTGAAAGTTGAAAGTTTGCAAGGATCCCAGATAACCTGCAGCATAGATTGGGCTGCAAATGCTGTAGAAACTGAGGCTTTTTTAGTAACTTGAGTACATCTATGATAAATTGAAATGATGCAGAAAACTAGGTGTCAGTTCAGTTTTTTCCTTCATACAGATGAACATAGTTAAAATGTAAGTTGCCACCCAGGAAATGATGTACAGCCTTCACTCATCTCTGGGATCTTGTTTAGGGTGTAGACGTTTGAACTTCTATTTGAATTAGCAGGATTTTGTGACCTCTGGCCCTCATGCGTTTAACTTCCGTAGTCGACAGTAGTATTTTTTCAATGACACAGACTTTGTGTCCCATCAACTCCAAAAGAAGGTTTTGTTTCTCCCTCTAGTGTTACATAACGGTTGAGAGATGGTTAATTTAAGGACACTGGTTGAAGGTCTTCTAAAAATGTTGGCAAATAGCCATTCCCAATAAGAACAATGTGGTTGTCCCTCTTCACTATGGCATTGTTAAAGGTAACTTCAGAAAAACAATTTGCCTTTTCTTACATAATATTGTAACTGCTCAGGAAACAAGTCCATGAAAATCCATGTTTACAGGTGGTAATTTATTCAGGACTGCCCATTATGCTAGTATCTAGCCTCTTCAGTTCTGGTTATTGTTAATGTTCAAAAATATTAAAGGCTAACTTAAAAATGTTCTGTCACCATGCCCCCCTCCCTATTAAGATGTCCTGTTTGTTCGTTGAGCCTTATTCAGCACAGAACCAATTTGCAATGTATGTGGAATGAGTTTGGATAGAGCACTTCCCTTATGTCTTTGGAAATGACTCGTGTTGAAGCAGACACATTGAGCTATTTGGAACATCCACCCAGAATTTTTGTGTCACTATTCCTTAAGCAGGACAGAGGCAGAAATAACCAATTGTCTTATTCCAAGGTCCTCCCTGAGGCAGTCCACATGTATGAGCAATTTTCCCAAGGTTTTCCATCACTTTTATTAGTGATTTAACAGAGGCAAAGATTAAGGCTGCAAGGCCCATGTCCACTTATGAGAGAGTAAATCCCATTGACCTCAGTGGGACCGACTTCTGAATAAACGTGCCTAGATGGATGGGACTGGAAATCTGGGAAAGCTTTCAGATGTCCCGTCAGTACGACCTTCACTAGAGGGTCCAAGTAACATTTAGCCAATAGGGTCAAGAGTGCACTGAATTTCTACAAAGAACGAAGTAGTATGTGAAACTATAAAGAATTCCACTGACTCTGGGATGTGAAGCATAGTTATAGTGCACATATGCGCTGAAAGTGGAATGTACAGTGCTTTACTGAAATGTTTACAGTGTTGAGTAGAAATGTACAAATTTTGTGTTTTGGTCCCTTGTCTTTTTTCCTTCCCAAAGCTGCTATGTTATCTTAAAATACGAAACAAGGCACTTGCCACGAAGCAAGACTTATGTAAAGTTTGGTAGTATCTGACCTGCATTATCACATGTTTACTTCAGTAAAGCTTGTTAACTACTACTCTGTATGAATCAGAAAATTTCATGCCATTTGTAGAGTCAAACTGTACAAACTTGTAATAATGAACTAAAAACATACTAGTTCTTAGTTGGCACATTTCAGGAAATACAGAGTGCTCCTGCTGTCCGCAGCAGCCCTCTGTCTGTTTCTCAGATGTGTGTTGCAATTTAATCAGTGTTCTGACATTTTAAGCTGTTTGTTTACATACATCTGTCATCATTGGCAGCAGCTGGCAAGAATATGATAGAAATGTGAGAACATGATTAACCTGCACTACACATTGGGGAGTAGGATCGCTTGATACAGGGCTGCTTATGGATGCAAACCTGTATTTCTTTGACATAATTCCACAGACTGATGTATTTTTTTTTGCAGTTGTATGCAAGCTCAAAAGCTGTTGATTTTGACTAGTAGAATAGTCTGTCACTTACTTTGGGATGTTCAACCAGTCTAAAACAAACATAACTAAAATTCACTTTAAAGCACTAAGGCTACCCTGGTCAGTGTACACATTGACAAGCTAACAATATGGCTTTGAAAAAGATCTCTGGTCACAGGATAAAGTAGAAAAGCTTTTCAGCTTTAAAGTGAAAACATCCAACTGAAATGTGGTAAACTTGTATAAATTTTGAAGAAAGGCTAAGGCTTTTACATGTGGATGTTAACTAACAGCTTTAAAATACACACACTTGAATGTTGAATTGCATTTTTAACAGGAAGGAATTTTTTTCCCATTTTGAAGAGATCTAACCATGTCACTTTGTAAAAGGCTCAAAAGTTCTGGACTTTTAACTAGAATTGCGCTTCCAGCTTGCCACTTTAGTTCAAATATTACAAGAAAGCATCATTAGAATTTAGAACAGAACACAAATCTTGGGTTATGCTATTTTAAAACAGCAACCTGATTTTCAAGTGTGTAGCATGCTTTCTTTAGATAATTCCAGATCCTTGTTTTTTTTTTAACCTGTTACAGAGTTGGTTCATTTATGAAACTGTTTAACATGTAAAGCTTCTTTGGTATTTTCAAAGTGTAAAAATAAAATACTGAACTAAATAATACAGCTGTGTAGATGTTGGCTTTTTTATGCATGCTAATATATGCAAAATATGTAAAACTAATTTGTATTTAAAAGCAAATGGTAGGCAGTAAATGAATAACTGAAGGCATTTATTAGGCAAACAAATGTTTCAACCACACAAAGATCTTTTGACATCACATGTGAAGACGTGCTAGGGAGAAATGAACCTTGCATGGCACTTCTGAATTTTATTTGGAATGCTGCATTTAAGAACCGGGGTGCTTATTGCTGCAACATGCAATTTAGGGAAGCATGATTAATGAGTCTCTAGATGTACTGCAAAATAAAATCCCTGGCCTAAAAGATAGTTGTGGGGAGCTCTGCTTAATTAAAAAAAACAAAAACAAAAAAACCACTTTCCATTTTTCCATTATAAACAGTGGTAAACTCTTCACAGTGGTAAATTCATTCAGAATTAATACAGCAGATAAACACAGGACAAAAAGCAGCAAAAAAAAAAAAAAGTCGCACAGTATTCAGAAGAATAATGTTGATACCAGAAAAAATCCACTTATGGGGGGATATTGTATAGCTGGCGTGCCACACCAATTAAATTTTCCCCACCAGCAGCATTCCCTATAAGGGGTCTGTATGGTGCCATACCGTTGCCTCTGGACATTCAGCAATGAATGCACAGTGCAGTGGGAACAATGCTGACCAGTTATTGAAGCACCTCAGAATATCTTAACTAGAAGGCAAGTTGGTAGACCTGTCTGTAGATTAGAAGGTACACAGGTTATTTAGGTGGGCAAACTGGGTATTGGGTATGGTGAAGGTAATATGGTGAAGGTAATTCTAGCATGGAATTACTATACTTATAATCCTATGCATAATTACTTATGAGTAATTCTATGTACTCATAAGTATTCCAAGTACTTAGTGCTTAGACGAAGGCTGCAATCAAACGTTTGTTTGCAGCCTTAAATGAGTTGTGCAGGTCCAAGAACCACTGTTTCAGAAAGAGGTTATGTTTGGTTTTACTCTGTTGAGAAGGGGGGGGGAAACACTTTTAGAAGCACTTTCAGCAAAGTGCTTGCTTACTCCTTAATGGCAATTGTATAACAAGAAATCAGCAACTTTACTACACTACAGAACTAAGGAATATGGCCTTATGAGCTGTTAGCATTGCTTGCAGACTTAACGAGTTGACTCACTGAAGGAGTTGGATGACTGCCAATGTAGGTACACTGTTAAAATAGCCTAAAGGCTGTTTATCCAAAAAATGCAATCACTGTAACTGTCCTACTCTCGTGACATTATTTACGCTGCTTCTGTTTTTCCTGTGTTACTTCAATCTATTGTGTCCTTGTGTTCTCCAATGTCTTTCACTATGGGTGCAGTCCTGATTAACACATCTGCCCCTAAAAAGTAAGCCACTGTTTCCACTCCAGATTTTCAATAATGAGGCGGTTCTTAAATTGACACTCTTGTGAGTGAATAGCTGCTGGTTTATTTTCTAAAGATGGCAACAGTCCTTTCACCTTACAAAACAGATGCTAGATTTGGTGACCCGCAAGTTGCTTCATGTCATGTTTTCCACCTTTATTCCTTTTACACCTTCCAAGTTTACTGTGTAGTAGCAAAAAGACTGGGGCAGATGAGGAGCAAAAACAAGGCTCAGTGTCCTCCACACACCTCTCCCGTAGTGTGGTGCACCTCCCGCAGCTTCCTCTAGGTGTGATGCGCGGCTTGCCATTAGTCTCATGAGCAACTGGTTGGACCAAGTTATTCCAAGTGCTGGAGCAATGCTCCTGGCTGTGGCGCTGAAACAGAAAAAAGTTTGCTTCTATTAAATGGTCTCAATAGGGCTGCAAGGTTTAGTTTGTAGATTAGTGTGAACTGACTGACCAGTGTAAATTTTAATCTAAAACATACTTGTATGACAGGTTGTTTAGGTAAGTGTGTTAAAATACAAGAATGGTGAGACTTCAGGTTTTTGAAGGATCTTTTTATTTCTTTGAAGAATTTATACCCCGCCTTTCCCATGCTGAAGCCAAATGCGCAAGGTGGCTTACAGAGAACATAAAAGTACAATGTAACCACCATTACACACATTAAAAATATTTAAAGACATCAAACATTTAATATGAACACACACAACGTTCAAAAACAGGGCAAAACCCAACTCTACTTGTCAGGCTGTGGGAAGGGGGGGGGAACAATTGTCCAGGGAAGCAGTCAAGCTATAGCACTATTCCAGGGGGACAGAGGGCAGACAACCAACCATCATCCAAAGGCCAGATGTAATAGACTCCATGTGGGAGTGTGTAGTTCTTAATTCTTCTGGAAGGGAATTCCATATTTGTGGAGCTGCTACAGAGAAGGTTTGGCCCTGGGCTGCCATCCCTTTAACTTGGGACACGGGGGGGGGCACTTGAAGGAGAGCCCCTTTAGATGATCTAAGAGGGCACGCTGGCATGTATGGGAGAACCACATCTATAACACATGTGGTCTACCGATGGAAGCCAATAGTAGTGCAAGGGCAAGGGCAAGCCGGTTCCAAAAACCAGGCTTCAGTTCCTCTCCATGGGGAGACTAAGACGTGAAGACTTCTCCAGAGTGCAATGATGGCAATTTTTAGCCTCCTTCCTGTTAGTCTGTCTATAGGGACAAAAAGAGTCTCTAGGTATTTGTCACTGCAATCAGTGGGGGAGGAGTGGGAGTGCTAAGCATGTGTGACAGCAGCACATGCTGGGGAAGCCCTTGTGTGTTCATCCCATGGTGATGAACAACTCAAGAGGACTAGAGTAATCCAGAGGTCTATAGACCTGTTCACACCTGTTGTAATACGTAATGAAGAGTATACTATTCAATGTTTGGCCTTCTAGCAATTAGTCATAGCTTCGTTTCTAAGAAATCTGAGTTTGGGACAGTAAGCAGGTTTCAATTCAAGTTCTGCAAGTTTAACTGGGCTTGGGATTGGCCAGCCTTTCCTGTAACAGCAGAGTCATCACATACAAGCGTGACAACTCTGCACGTTGCCTTTCTTGCAGTACTCACCCCAGACTGCTCTGAACAGCACCTCCTCTCTCGCCCATTGTGTCAGTTACCTAGAATGCAAAAGAGATGGAGCAAAGGTTTCCAAGGCCCGGTCTGAAGGAAAGAAAATTTATGCATAGGCTCTTGACGCAAAGGATTTAGAATAGATTAAGTTCTTGGGAGTTCATTAACGCCACATTTAAAATTCATCAGAAGAGGCAATGAGAGCGTAGATCAGCAGCCTCCATGGCGCGCTGGCATTATCAGTCCGAGTGCAGCAGTGGAAATCTTGGCACAGACCTCGTGCAGGCAGCCGTTTCCCCTGGGAAACTGGGGCAAGGCCTTCTAGGGCGATTTCCCAGGGAAGCGACTGCCCAGTGCAAGGCTCTAAAAAGATGGAGAGGAAACTGCTGGCTGCGGGGTGGAACGGTAAGGCCTTGTCAAAGCTGTGTCTCGAATAGTTACTTTGGAGTGCCAGATCCAGTCTGGATGGCCATGGCTTAGGTCTTCAACCTTTTTTGGGCTATGACCCCAATAAATAGAGGGGTAACTGAAGTATGAGGCCTGAAGACCTACCTGCAATCCTGCCCCCATCCCAGGACCTGATCTGCCTCCATCGCTGCCCACCCCGCTCCCACCTGTCCCGTTTCCCCCAACCCTGCACGGCAGTAGCCTGAGCAGGGCCAGCCTTGAGAGCTGCGGGGCAAGAGACTAGGAAGAGGCTATGCAGGCGTCTGTCTAGAACTAATTAACGTAAGAACATAAGAAGAGCCCTGCTGGATCAGGCCAAAGGCCCATCTAGTCCAGCTTCCTGTATCTCACAGCGGCCCACCAGGTGCCCCACGGAGGCATGAGACAACAAGATGCCTGCATCCTGTTGCCACTCCCTTGCATCCGGTAACAGTAGCCCACCACCAATGTAAGGAGGTCGCACAATCCTTCATTGCCTATAGCTCACGATGGACCTTTCCTCCAGAAATCCGTCCAATCCCCTCTTAAAGGCAGCAAGACCAGATGCCATCACCACCTCCTGTGGCAAAGAGTTCCACAGATTAACTACCCGCTGGGTAAAAAAGTACTTCCTTATATCTGTTTTAACTCTCCCAATCCTCAGTTTTAGCGGATGCCCCCTGGTTCTGGTGTTTTGAGAGAGGGAAAAGAACATTCCTTTATTGACTCTATCCCTTCCATGCATAATTTTGTATGTCTCAGTCATGTCCCCCCTCAGGCGCCTTTTTTCTAGACTGAAGAGCCCCAAATGCTGCAGTCTTTCTTCATAAAGGAGGTTGATTTGGATTGTATTGGATCCATGCCTTCTCTTGCAAAGGCTTGGGAAGTTTGCCACAGCCCCCAAAATGAGGCTTTGACACCACCACCCCCAAATGGGTTCCCAATCCACAGGTTGAAGAACTGTGGCTTAGAACAAAGGTGGATAGGAAGAGTATGGCAGGATGGCTCTGAAATTAATGAAAATTCATAAGGCAGACCCCTTTTGCCCCCTACCTATGGTAACAAGCTGGATCTCTTAACAGCCAGAGATCTTCTCCCTCATAGAACTCACCCCTACAGCGGTCAGTGGGCTAAGAGGCAACTGTAAGTGATGTTTCTCTTATTTTTAACAGGCGGAGAACTGTCCCTATGTACCCCAGCATAGCATCTTTTGTAGCTGCTGTTTTCTAGCTTCTCATTTACATTGTGAGTCAGTCAGTCACCTTTATTGGCATAAAAATTAGAAAAAACCATCCATCACCCGGATGTAACAGAGGAAACAGTACTAAGTCTAAAACATACTTCAGCACTAACTACTAGTTAGAATGCACATTGTTAAAGACAGTTTCTAGCACGACGTATCTTGAACATTCTTATAAACCGCTGAAAGTAGGAACTGTGAAACCCTCTCCATAGCTTCGGACGGACCATCATTCAGGGAAAAAATTAAGTTTGCTGGACCTGAGAAGCCATCTCTTTTAGACAAGAGAGGGTGCAGGTAAACCACACTGGCACAGCAAGGGCAGTGAAACCTTATATGGGAGATGGGTTCAATAAATCCCCGATTACAGGGGCAAATAAGATGCCATCTGTCCATAGTTGAGTGGGGTCAAAAAATTCAGGGGAGAACAAACCCTAGTTGCCAGTTCACCTAAGTTTTAGAACTCTGTGTCAAGCAAATTGTGAGTCCTTTTGGCACTATTTTTTTCATTCATTTTGTGGCATAAACTGCTTTGCAAAACTTTTGTTGAACGACGGCATATAAATAAAAACTGAATGCCAGCTTACTAAACCAGCCGTTTGCAGTTCTTTTAATTTATATATGCAGGCCCAGACACTGCCTTTTCAGTTCTGGTGCATAGGTAAAGGTTTCCCCATGACCAAATGATCTAGACTAGGGGTGGGGAACCTACGGCTCGGGAGCCATATGTGGCTCTTTTGAGGATTGCATCTGGCTCTCGTAGCTACAGGCATTTTTTTAACCCCTTTTTTTGCATTTTTTTTACCCCGGTGGCCATTTTTTTCTGGCTCCACCCACTCATTGCACTGACGTATCAACCAGACTACAAAGCCATCAGCAAAACCATGCAGCACCAGAAGTCGCATTAATGGTGAGAAGTATTTTATTTATTATTGGTTAGCTTCAGTATAACAACGTTATTAAAAATAATAAATTCAGAGATTTATTATACTCTAAAATTGTTGGTCTTACTTAAAAATGAACGCATTTAGTTGTATTCAGTGTTAAAAAATATTATATGACTCTTATGGAAATACATTTTAAAATATGTGGCTTTCATGGCTCTCTCAGCCAAAAAGGTTCCCGACCCCTGATCTAGACTGTAGGGGGTGGTGCACATCTCTGTCTGTTTCTAAGCCTGTAGAGCTGTCGTTTGTCCGAGGACAAGCTTCTGTGGTCATGTGGCCAGCATGACTATAGGCTGTAGAACACAGAACGCTGTTACCTTCCCCCTGAAGTGGTACCTATTTATCTACTTGCATTTTTTACGTGCTTTCGAACTGCTAAGTTGGCAGGAGCTGGGACAAGCGACGGGAGCTCACTCCGTCAAGCAGTCTCAAACTCCCAACCTTCCAGTTGGAAGCTCAGCAGCAGCAGTTTAACCCGCTGCGCCACCACGTCCCATGCATATAGTAGTCAAAATGGTGATGCCGAGAAGTTACTTCTGCCTTCGTACCTGATTGATGCATATGATGGGCGTCCGGAACTTGCTGCTCAAACTGTGAAGTTTTGCTCCAAACATCTGCAAATACTTGGCTTTCGGAATAGAATCCTTTGTGCCAAATTCACACCGAAATAAGGCAGCAATGGAGTCAACGATAACCAGGCGCACCATGCCTCTCGAGAGCAGCACATGAATCCTTTTAGTCACACAATCCTCAAACGTGTCCTGCAATAATAAGGCAACTTTAAAAGCAGACCCAAAGAAAAGACGTTCCATTGAAACAGACGGGAAGCTGAGCAGTCCAGATTTGAATCTCGCCGCTTCTATGAACGTATTAGGTGGCCGAGGGTGAGCTACCCTCTCTCAGCTCAAGTGAAAATAACTTTGCTGGGAATCTGGACATTGCTGTAGTTTCAAAAACACCAGGTGGAAGATGACACAATTGTGTTTTGCATCTCAAGCAATTCAGCTCCCTGTGGCCATGTTAAGATAGCAGAAAGCAGATTTGAAGCATAACCTTGCTAACACTTATGTGAAGCTTATAAATAGATTCCAGTTGTTACACATCTAAGGCTAATATTTTAAAATTTGTCCACCAAAAAGAGAGATCCAAAGTGGTTAAGTAAAAGCCTAACCCTAAACAACTTTCCAGTGCTAACACAGTTGCATTGCAGCCCTGAAGTAAGAGAACAAACATTCCCTTAAGGAGTCCTCCATGACTGCCCCTCAACTGCAGAAAGCAGCACATGCCCCAGTGGTTTGGACTGGGGCTGGAAAGTTGGTTAGGACTGGGTTGTAAGCCTCACGGAAAGTGATGAGGACTTGAGTCAATCATGACCAACTTGCTCCATTAGTTTCAATGTACTTCACACTGCAATGCTTATACATGTTTACAGGTGGGCCCGCAATATCCACAGGTTCGACATCCGCAGATTTGAAAATATCAAACCCCTCTCCCACCTGAACCTGACAGGTGGGGTCCGGAGGGTTTTCTGAGGCCCACGGAGGTTATATGCGAATGGCCGTTCAGGCAGAAAAATGGCAAACGGGCTATCAGAGCTGGAAAAAAAGCCACTTCCTGTTTTTGCTGGAAAAAGGAAGTGATATTTTTATACCCTTTAAGGCATTCTGAGGCCCAGGATTCAGAGGCTAGAAAGGGCCTAAATCCACGGGTTTGAATACCCACAGACTTGAATATCCATGAACACAACCCCTGTGAACGGAACCCTCTTGGATATTGAGGGCCTGCTGTAAGTGAATCCCACAATGATCAATGGGACTTATCCCTAGGTAAGTGTGTAGGTAATCTTAGTTAGGTCTACGTGAGCTGGTCCTATTGTGGCCGGCAGGCACACAACACAACTAAAAGCCAGCAGCCTCTGCACATCCCACGCTTCTTAATGGCTGGTGTGAATTACAATAGCTTCCCCCCCCCCCGCCACCTACCGTAATTACTGTATTTATCATTCTGCCAAAACCAAATTATACTGCTTAGTGGAAATGGTCAAAAAGAACTCGAGGCTAGATAAAACTCTCAGAACATTAATACGCCGACTGCTGTTTTGTTAATAATCATGCAGGGTCTTGTTTGTGATTTTCAATTGAGAATTCTTTTTATTCGGAGCCTGAACTCTTGCCCTGCCTCAGCAGCATGCAGCTGAAGACACAAGCCTTTCTCAAAGCCTCACCCTCTTGTCCAAGCTCACTGGGATTGCACAATGGTGATGGGAAAGTACTTTCTCATGCAATCAAAAGCACTGCATTACAAAATTACAACATCTAGGGTAGAGCCCTTAGAAACTTTGCATGAATGTACTGTACAAACCCTATCTGGAGCACATAGGAGGCAAGCAGTTGTGATTACTTGTTGCTAGGACAGAAGCTAGTACAAACCCAGTAATTATAATGTTATAACCCGATTTTGGCAGATATATAGCACTTTCAGCCTTCAAAGCGCTTACTGTAAATTAGCGAAGTAATGCCTACAGTAGCCATGGAACGCAGGCCAGAATTACACCCCTGTACTGCAGAATGGGGAGCAGAGGCTAAAAGCCAGCAGTTTGCCTTTGACTAGCTAGTGAGTTTGTGACCAAGATGAGAACTGAACAGCATTTTCCTAACCACTGAGCTACAGCTCGTACCTGCTTTTGAAATAACAAATTATTTCAAGGTTTATTTTTAAAAAAAAAACAGCCAAATATTCATCCAGCCCTAGTAGATTCATGTAAAAATCAAATGTCACCAAACGTTTACCAACAGAGAACAAAAGCAACCAAGTTCAGACAAAAGGAAAATGGTGTGCTGCTGGAAAATTTAATTGATCCCTTTGTTGTGCTCACGTAGAAAGAGAACTGAATGTGCCGGGGGCAAGCTAGTTTTTGCAGAGCAATTGATTATGCAAGATCAATTTATATTTGAAAAAAGTAAACAACATCAACGGATTATTGTGGGTGGAGGGCAAGAGTGAAGCGCAAAGGACTCAAACCAAGCTCCTGCAGCCTAGTTGCTGGATCCAGGGCAGGGTTTCTCTCAAGTAAGCTCCATGGAGTCCACTAGGAATAAGATCTTTTTTTGCATCAGGACCCTCTTTTCAGGTACGACAACCTGTCAGGACCCCCTTAAGACCTAGGGCTGGAAGCGATGTCATTAAGCAGGAAGGGAAGTCACTGGTTTTAATAAATTACGCTTTTTGAAAGTTGAAAGAACTCCAAACATCCTTTCTGGCATGTTCTGAATGCTTTGTATCATAAGAACATAAGAAAAAGCCTTGCTGGATCAGGGCAAAGGCCCATCTAGTCCAGCTTCCTGTATCTCACAGTGGCCCACCAGATGCCTCAGGGAGCACAAGACCACCAAATACTTGTGTCCTGCTGTGTCCCCTGCATCTGGCATTTTAAAGCAGACTTGCACCACCCCCAAGGAAGACACCAGACTGAGGTTGGGGTTTAACTTTATTAAGCACAATGTAACTCATGTAACCTACTGAACACCCATCCCTCCCTCGCCAGTCTGGGGTAGGCAAAAAAAAAAAAAACTGCCATCCATACTTGGCCAATTTGGATGACAGAAAAAAATTCCTACCCAGCCCTCATGATGAGCAACCAGCTAATCTCAGACTGGACATACCCATCATAGCTTGTGACCTGTAATGGAGTTTTCCTCCATAAATTAATCCAATCCCCTTTTAAAGGCATCCAGGCCCAATGCCATCACCACATCTCGCGGCAAGGAGTTCCACATTCTAATTACACGCTGGGTAAAGAAACACTTTTTTTTGTTTGTTCTAACTCTCCTAACACCTGGTTTTAGAGGATGTCCCCTGGTTCCGGTATTGTGTGAGAGGGAAAAAAGATTCCCTTTGTCTACCCTATCCACTCCGTGCATAATTTTGTATGTCTCAATCACGTCCCGCCTCAGGCGCCCTTTTTCTAGACTGAAGAGCCCCAAACGCTGTAACCTTTCCTCATAAGGGAGCTGCCCCAGCCCAGTAATCATTTTAGTTGCTCTTTTCTGTACTTTTTCTAATTCCACTATGTCCTTTTTGAGATGTGGAGTATCGGGCAGCGCCATCCTACTGATGTCATTGAGTCAGCGCTACGGCATTAGCGCTGATGCGGGGGCACTGAGCAGCACCCCTGCGTCGGCGCTAAGGCAACAGACCAGTGCTGCTGACAGCGCTGGTCCTGTTGCACCGGTGCAGCCCCCCCCCCACTATCGGCCGAAGCCGGCTGGCGCGAGGGAGGCGACAAGACAGGGCGGCATGGGGATTGGTGGGAGGGAGGGAGGTGTGAGTGTGAGGTGTGAGGGAGGGAGGCTCGGGAGTTGGCCATACAGCCACATCCTAAGCTGGTCTGTGAGGCCCCAATTCGGGCTGTGCGGTCTCCTCAGATCTGCGCCCACTCTTTAGCGGGCGCAGATCCAAGGAGCACACGGGAGGATGGAGCCTCCCCTATGGTAAGAGAGCAAACACTCCCTTGCTGGGGGGGGGGGCTCCAGCCTCTCCTATGCAGTGTTGGATATGGCGCTGCCAAGTCGGCCTTGCCATTCTGGCGCTGCATAGGAATGCGCCCTAAGTGATGTTTGGGTTTTGAGTCAAGTGAATGATTCATCGCTGAGAACAACATTGCACAGAATGCAGTGTGGCTTCTTTATGGCATGGCTGCCAAATTTTATTTTATTTTTTCCAAAATGCTTTTATTTTCTACTATACAGTAATGGGAAAAGGAAGATGATAATACAAAAAGGGAGGGGATAATAACACAAGGTACACACATAAGGTCATGGAGAGATTACATACATATATTGAGATCTACTTTAACTACAATACATTTCTTCAGCAATTATTATTAATAATATTAATATTAATAATAATAATATTATATTATTAATAATATTAATAATATGATACTGCCAAGCCAAGCATCATATAATGTTAAGTAAATGTATCCATCAAAGTTAATTTATTAATCTATATTAGTAGTCTTAACATTCCATTGTCTGTCAGTATAATCCAGTCTTTAAAATTGTTTGGAGCCAAAAAGTTTCAGCAAAAAAATATTCTGTTTAAGCAATTTATTCAAGTTTCTAAACACAAAACCAAAACCATATTGACAACAAACATTAATCACACAATACAATAATCCAGAATTATTTTTGATAGGCTTAAAACTAGAAATGTTGAATGTTAATGACAGAATTTTGATATGGTATATGGTTATAGCAGCAAGGATGGTTTATGCAAGATACTGGAGACAAGAGAAGATACCTGGAAAAGAAGAATGGATTCAGAAGATGTTATATATTATGGAAATGGACAGACTTACAAAGGGTTTAAAGGACGAAATGATGGAGAAGTTTCAGCAGGACTGGCAAAAATTTAAAATTTATATAGAAAGGAGAGAGGGAAAAACAAATGTAATATGGTTATTTGATGATTGAAGGAAATCATCAAAATTTAGAGGTAATAGAAGGTAGCTGCGGGAAGTCAAAATTGTATTGTATAATTGTATTGTGTGATTAATGTTTGTTGTCAATATGGTTTTGGTTTTGTGTTTAGAAACTTGAATAAATTGCTTAAACAGCAAAAAAATATTATCATTGACGTCAATTCTTATCTTACGCTAGTCCTGATTCTCATTGGCCCCCCTTTTTTGTCTCCCTTGTTTAGACTAAGTGTTATCATAGTACATTCTTTCTCACTGAACAGGCAGAAAATAGCAGATGTTACCACTAAAAAAAAAGAAAAGACAGAAAAGAAAGGACTACATTTACTATTATAATAATAAGAAATATAAAATGCAGCTGAGAAGAAACTACTACCTATCTTATGCTTTCAAACCTAATAAATTCTATCAGTGTAACACCCCTGTTCTAAACTTCAACATTCCAAAGAAAGGTGCCGAGGCTCACCTAGCCATGCACATGGAAGACGTGACCGGAAAGAGACCTGGGAGAGACTTCATCATACGCACACACAAGACGAGCTCATAGCAAGGCTAATTTTCCTCGCAGCCATAAGCTTTGAGGAAGTAGCAGTTTAATGGGGAAGACTTTTCCCTAGCCAAAATGAAACTTCCAAGATGATGGTGCCCAGCTTTTTAAGATGGCTGCCCCAAGCTCTTTGTGACCCCTGAAAATCAGTTCACAACCCCAATTAGGGGTCCCGACCTCCAGGTTTGGAACTAATGCTATATACATTTTCCTGGAAGTATGCCACTCTGAACACAATGGGAATAGATATCTGAATAGATATGTATAAGATGGAGTCTCAGAATGATGTGGTAAGAAGAGGAAGAAATGTGGGGGAGAGAAAAGGCTTAACAGAATTTAAGCCTATTTGATCCAGGGCTCGTCTCCTTGCCCCGCACTAAGCTGCTGGCCTGCCTGCTCCTGTCCACGTTAGGACTGCACTCTCAGGGCGCAATCCTAACCTGGAGTTAGGCCAGCACAGTTTGGACTAACTGTGAGAGGGAGGAACAAGGAGCTTCTATAAAACTTGCCTGGTGCAGGAGTCTGCTTTCGAGGCAGACCGTGAACTTTCTGGGAAGAGGCAGTTCCTTTTTGTGTGTATATAACATACTGTTAAATGTTCAGTGTATACTGATGCCTTTTGTACGTCAGAATAATTTTAGTGGAACGGCTAATTTGACATTTCTCTAAAGATCTCCTAACCTTTCCAGCTGACATTTGCTGCAGGGTGGTATCTATGGCAACAAGTCAGTCTGCATTAGGATTCTTAATGCAATTAATTGCCATTTTGATTCATTGACAGCCTTTTCTCCCCCAGCCAATGGACCGGACACCATCTATTTATGTTTGTACAAATCGGGTTTAATATTCACCAGTAATCCACCAGTGAGTCACTCCGCTCTACTACTTACCAGGTCTGCAGCGTGTTCAACAAAAATACCATTTCCAAATTTTATCTTTTGCACAACATCGTGTGGAACATCATCCCTCAGTTTGGGCTGTTGTTCGATCAGTTGCTGCAGCCGCTTGTTTGGAAAAACATCTTCTGTGCAAATGTAAACAGCGCCTGCAATTAAAAGACGAGAGAGAAACATTCTGGAATTACCGCCTTTTCGGCACACTAAGGGCCCAATCCTATGGATGCTGGTACCGGCGGTAAGTTCTTACTGCTGGCACCAGTGTTGCAAAAGTGCCATAAGGGCTTACTGCTGGCGCTGGCCCAATGCCAGTCTCCGGTGCCTGGAGGGGCTGATGTGGAGCCAGCAGGCGGTAAGTTTCACCACTGCTGGCAGTGATCTCCTTCTGGGTGTGGGGGAGGGCAGAACTGGGGGGGGCAGAGCAGGGGTGGGAATGGTGGTAAAAGGTAAAGGTTTGCCCACGACCAAATAGTCTAGTTGTGACCGACTGTAGGGGGCAGTGCTCATCTCTGTTTCAAAGCTGAAGAGCTGGCGTTTGTCCGAGGACAAGCTTCCATGGTCATGTGGCCAGAATGACTGTATGCTAAGGCGCACAGCACGCCGTTACCTTCCCACCGAAGTGGTACCTATTTATCTACTCACATTTTTACATGTTTTCGAACTGCTAGGTTGGCAGGAGCTGGGACAAGTGGCAGGAGCTCACTCGGTCATGCAGTCTTGAACTGCCAACCTTTTGGCCAACAAGCTCAGCTCAGCGGTTTAACCCGCAGCGCCACCACGTCCCTCTAGGTGGCTGTTGCAAAAGAGCTGGCACAGACCCATAGGTGGGTCTGCGCCCTTCCCCAAGGAGCTTCCTATGGCTGCCATGGTGCCTTAGGATGCAGGAGTAGCCGTTGGGCTACCGTTGCACCTATGGTGCTGGGGCAGTTTAGGATTGGGTTGCCCATGGCTACATTCAGATGCAATGGCAAATCATGGTTTACGAGCAAAGCAGCCTCAAGCTGCTTCCTTCTGCTTTTCCCCTGAGTATAAAGGGCAGAGATTAACATTCCAATTATAGGTTATGGCAAATCATAGTTCCTGGAACCCAGTGAAGCATGTTTTAAGCTATGCAAAAACTGTGTGTGTGTGGGGGGGGGGAAGACTCAAGAGTTCCCCAATATCACTGTTTCACTTATCCGCAGTTCTCTGCCCCCCAGCCCATTACCTTCATGTGTCTTTAGACCAATAGAGGCATGCACGTTTCTTCGTATAAAACAGTTCCTTGATTAATTAAGGAGCATGATATGCAGGTAGGTAGCCTGCAAGCCTGCACACTAGTGGAAGGAGACAGCCAGCGAACGTTAACAGGATAATATCTGTTGTCTCCTCCCTCTAGGGTACAGGCTGCCTGCCTACATGCAGAGGCGTTTCTACAGGGATGGCAAAGCTCTAAGTTTTGCAAGAAGCCTTACCCTGTCGTGTAAATCCCTCCTCTCCCTTGCTGCTGTAGCCAGTAAGCAACGCCAAGATTGGCTAAAACGGTGCAGGAGAGGAGTGATTTCCACTGCAAGGTAAGGCTTCTTGCAAAACTTAGAGCTTTGCCATCCCTATAGAAACGCCACTGCCTACATGTTGCGTTCCTTAGTTAAGCAAGAAACGGTTCCATTTTTAAGGAAGTAACATGGCAAATGTAGGTGACTGGTGGGGAGGATGATTGCTCTTTATATAGGGTTCCCTTGTATCCGCGGTTTCCATATCCACCATTTCCACATCCGCAGTGGAAGGAACCCCTACAGATACGGGGGGGGGGGGAATGACTGTACATATTACACAAATCTGCATAATTCATACTATCTCAAGAACTTTGATTTTCTTGATCCAGAATTTGTGTTGATGGAGCATGGGCTTTTCCCACAACACAACATACATCCAGCCCTGATTAAGCTTCATATCTCTGTTGAGATCTCAAGCCTCAGACCCCTCAAGCATACCTGCAGCCGTATAGTTCTTACCAGATCCTAGTCCACCATATTTGTACGGATACTGCACGGAAAGGCACAGCTGCAAACCGATTTGGGTCTTCCCAGCCGAGCTCTCGCCAGCAATTTCAGTAATGCCTGTAAGAGGGACGCCGCCTCGTAGCAAGCTGTCTAGAACCGGACAGCCCAGGCTTAGCTTCTGGTGTTGGGAAGTGCTGGGGTCTGTGTCTTGGAACAGCCGAAGTGCTAATATAAAGAAATAGTTTAAAAAGAAAGAAAGAGCAGCATAGACGATTTACCTGGGAGAAAGCAAAGAACTCAACTACCACTTCTATTTAGCAGGCGCAGAACCGAGGAAGCCGTGCAGCCCAAATTGGGGCCACGCGGCCTCCAGATGAAGCCTAGGATGTGGTCTAATGGCCGCAACCTGGACCCGCCTTCTTCCTGGGCCGGCACGCCCACTCCCCACCCAGTAATAATAATAATAATAATAATAATAATAATAATAATAATAAATAATACTTGGATTTATATACTGCCTTTCTTAGGTCACCAGATTTCTCTAATGACTATAACTCAAGGCAGTTTACATGGGCAGACTTTTATTCAGAAACCCGAAGGTTTTTACAATTTATACAGAAATGTTCTATCTTTCAAGAACTACACACATACAGATGGATCTTTCTGGATTTAGTCCTTCTTTCTGGCCACCCGTTTGTCTTCTTGCTGGCTGATAAGCGGCTTCCCTGCTTCCACCAGAGAAGCGGCTGAACTTCGGCACAACTCCCCCTCACACAGGGCAGCCGAAGTTCAGCTGTTAATCCGTCGCAATTAACGAGATCTGCCGCTCACGGAGACTTCCGGCTGTCCTGAACAGGCGACCTTCAGATCTTCAGCTCTTATCTTCAGGCAAACGGAGGCATTAACCCTCTCGACTAAATCTTCTGCCCAGTACCACCCATTCCCTGCCCTCGTCCCTCCCTAAGTCAAATTAGCTGCTTCACTAACAACACGCAAACACGCAGCAGCAGCAGCAGCAAGAATAGAATTATTACCTGTGAGGACAGAGTTTTTCCTCAATGCTCCAGAAACTGCTCTTAGTAGGTAGTGAACATCCACGCTGGACAATTGAGTCAGCCTTTGCAAGTCTGCTCCCGAAAGATTCAGAACCTCTTTCATTGATTTTATATTCGCTGAAATGAAAGAAGCAATTAAATATAACTCTAGGCTTTTTGATGTTTAAAGTAATAGGTGGCCTTGGGCAGGTGTATTTTCAGATGTCTATATCTGGCTTTTCAACCCTGTTTTTTTGCCCTTCAGTTGCTGCTGTATTGAAACATGTTGTATTGACTTCAGTACAGACCACCTGCTAACGTATTTGCTAGGCTGGAATTCTATGCATACCTGGAATTCTATGCATACCTGGGAGTAGGTCTTATTTAACACACAACCCAATCCTAGCCAACTTTCCAGCTGCAGCTGCAAAGAAGCCCCAAGTTAGGGAAGAAACATTCCCTTATCTTGAGGTTTCCAGGACTGCCCCCCCTCCACTAAAGGATGTAGCATTGCCACAACAACATCAGCACTGGAAAATTAGTTGGGATTGGGCTGTCAATGGGACTTACTTCTGAGTAGGCATATGTAATGGCTGTTAGTTAACTAATGAAGCAATCCTATACACACTTACCTGGGAGTAACCCCCACTGAGCACAATAAGACTTCAGAACACACGTAGGAGTTTGGTGTTATTATCTGATCCTATGCAGAATTAAACATGTCAAAGTCATTTGAAATCATTAGGTTCACACTCCAATTTCAAGAGACTTACTGGTACTAAGTCCTCTTGAAATTAATGGAATTTATTTGGGCTGAAAAAAATCACTGAGAACTTATCACAGAGAGAAAAATTTTCCCAAGCCAAATGACACAAGAAAAGGCAATGTTCATAAGTTAAGAAAGTAGCAGTGTGCCATGCAAATATGAGAACAAGGAGAGATAAATTACCTTTCCTAATAGCTGCAACCACCCTGGGGTTTATGTCAAGCTGATCCCAGTCCATTTCTTGATGTGTCCCTGAACCAGACATCTTTCTGTAATAGGGCACACAGAGCAAGCACAGATTGGGAAATAACATGAATACAGAAGAGGAACTTCCAAAAGATATGACAAGAAAGAGAGGTAGCAAAAATCCATATCGGTTGTCTGGCAAGCATTTTCTTTTTATTTTGAGTGCAAGATGTGTGACACATATAGCCACATTGAGTGCCCTTTGGGGAGAAAAGCAGGGTACAAAATTAGTAAACGAATAAATGTACATAGTGCTGGTGCCTGGGTAACCATAACCCAGGGCGCAATCCTAGCCTGGAGTTAGTCTGGCACAGTTAGGCCAGCAAAGTTTGGCCTTTGCAGCACTGTAAGGGGCACCGTAAAGTGTGTTTGGACCACGCTCGGAGTTAGAGAAGCCAACACACAGACGTGTGCCATCCTTCCTGACTCTGACAGAGGTCCAAATGCGCTTTATGGTGGTCCTTGTGCTAGCCAAACTTTGCTGGCCTAAATCCAGGTTAGGATTGCGCCCTCAGGCTAGTACTGTGACTTGAAACCGGACTATTGACAAGAGGCCTCAGATCCCACAGGTCCAGAGGAATGCCACATTTTTAATTGTCAGAACTGTCTTAGAGGAAGCCATCCCATTTTTAGAAAATTCCATGTGTGGCTGCGTCTTGCTTGCACAGCATGTTTGACCCTATAACATGGTCCCCAGTTTTTAGAAGATCATGGACCAGAGGCAAAAACTGGAATTGTTGTGGACCACATCTAACCCCCACCCCTGCCACATACAAAAAGAAGTTGGTGCATGACAAAGGTGCAGCTTTTGTGACACTTTCTTTCTTGGGCTATGTTCCTGGGTCAGAATTCTCCAGTCTTTGCTCTTGTTGCAGCCCCCAGAAATTATAGTGTGGAGGATGAAGAAGAAGTGCAATTGACCTGCTACCACTGGGCATGAATGAATTGTGCTGGCTTGGATACTCAAGAGCTCCCTTCCCTGGTTCTGAATGAGAAAGTTGCCTTAGAATGGAAAATCTTATGCATGCCTCTATAATTCTGATCCTAATTAGATTTACCCAGAATCTAATCTCAATGGGGCTTTTTCATTCAAGTAAGTACATAAGAAGAATCCTGCTGGATCAGGCCAAGAGTCCATCTAGTCTAGTTTTCTGTATCCCAAAGTGGCCCAGCAGATGCCTCTGGGAGCACACAAGATAATAAGATAACTGTATCGTGATGTCACTCACTTGTTTTCAGAGGCTACCTCTAAAATCATGACATATGCATATCATGACTTGTAACCTGTAATGGATTTTTCCTCCATAAATGTGCCCAATCCCCTTTTAAAGTCATCTAGGCCAAGTGCTATCACAACAGCCTG
Organism: Lerista edwardsae; assembly: GCA_029204185.1. Taxonomy (NCBI): domain Eukaryota; kingdom Metazoa; phylum Chordata; class Lepidosauria; order Squamata; family Scincidae; genus Lerista; species Lerista edwardsae. Next base: position 10,349,438 of record JAJKFI010000033.1, read on the forward strand.
TGGAAAGGAGCGCCACAGTTTAATTACTTGCTGGATAAAGATATTTCCTTTTGTCTGTTCTAACTCTCCCACCAGTCTATTTTAGTGGATGTCTCCTGGTTCTGGTGTTGTGCAAGAGGGAAAAAACCTTCTGCAATCTGAAACACGCGAGCCCAGATGCAAGTCCCATTCAAGTTAATGAAACTTGCTATACAGTAAGTTCTAAGATGTTTAGGATCACAGCCACAACCAGCCAACCAAGAGGGCTAAAGCAAAGTTCTCAAAGCATGGCAGCCAATCTGAAGCCACACTACCAAAGGGCCACCAGTGGAAAGTCCAAGATCTTCGCTGCCATGTTACCTTGTCCTTTCTGCACCTACGGAACGCCCCGTGTTGCCATACGTGGCGAACCACAGCGTTTCAGGCACGCACAACTCATGCATGTACCAACGAACCGTTCAACGTCAGTCCTGTGCATTGCTCAGGAGTCACTTGGACCCGCGCAAGGGATTAAACCAATCACAAAACGCTTAGCAGACCTCACAGCCAATCAAAAGCGGGGAAGAGTCGCCAACCCTTACCTCCGTAGGTCACGTCCACCCAATCAGCGCGTGCGCTCTGTCGCGCCGCTCTTCTCGCTTCCCCCCCGCCCCGTATGCGAAAATTGGGATTGGCTGAGAAGTCAACGTCGGGCAGCTCCAAAACAAGAAGGTTAGAGTTAATCTAACCTCCTTGCTCCAAAAAGGTTAGATGACAGGAGAGGACATGACATCAGTATCTTGAAGGCATGGATATAATAATATGGCTGACTCAGATCATTGCCGCGAAGGAGGAGGATTGCCGCGAATTCACAAATAAAAATCTCCCTGCACGCGTGTAAAAGTTAATCTCAACGTCTTAAAGCATGCCTGCGTGTTCTGAATACGGGTGTGTGAATCGCTGTACGAAAAATGGGATTTAATTTCCACGGAAAGATTCATGTATTCTCATTACATCGGTTCAATAAAATGACCGTTAATTGAAAAAGTGAGTGCATTTTTTTGAAGCTGTGTAATTCCTTGTTGTTCCTTGTGTGTAATTCTTAAAAGAGGATGCTGTCCAAGTGCTGCTCTCCATATGCCAGCAAATTTGGAAAACCCAACAGTGGCCACAAGACTGGAAAAGATCAGTTTACATTCCAATCCCAAAGAAGGGCAATGCCAAAGATTGCTCGAATTACCGCACCATTGCACTCATTTCACATGCTAGCAAGGTCATGCTCAAAATCCTACAAGCTCGGCTTCAGCAGTATGTGAATCGAGAACTACCAGATGTACAAGCTGGTTTCCGAAGAGGCAGAGGAACTAGAGATCAAATTGCCAACCTTCGCTGGATCATGGAGAAAGCAAGAGAGTTCCAGAAAAACATCTACCTCTGCTTCATTGATTATGCTAAAGCCTTTGATTGTGTGGATCACAACAAACTGTGGCAAGTTCTTGAAGAGATGGGAGTTCCAGACCACCTGATCTGCCTTCTGAGAAACCTTTATGCGGGTCAGGAAGCAACAGTTAGAACTGGACATGGAACAACCGACTGGTTTAAAATTGGGAAAGGAGTACGACAAGGCTGTATATTGTCACCCTGCTTATTTAACTTATACGCAGAGTACATCATGAGGAAGGCAGGGCTGGATGACTCACAAGCTGGAATCAAGATTGCTGGGAGAAACATCAACAACCTCAGATATGCAGACGATACCACTCTACTGGCAGAAAGTGAGGAAGACCTAAAGAACCTTTTGATGAGGGTGAAAGAGGAAAGTGCCAAAATTGGTTTGAAGCTCAACATTAAAAAGACTAAGATCATGGCAACCACTCCCATCACTTCCTGGCAAATAGGAGGGGAAGAAATGGAAGCAGTGACAGACTTTATTTTCCTGGGCTCCAAGATCACCGCAGATGGTGACTGCAGCCATGAAATTAAAAGACGTTTACTTCTTGGGAAGAAAGCTATGGTGAACCTAGATAGCTTAATCAAAAGCCGAGACATCACCCTGCCAACAAAGGTTTGCATAGTCAAAGCTATGGTTTTCCCAGTAGCCATGTATGGCTGTGAGAGCTGGACCATAAGAAAGGCAGAGCGTCGAAGAATCGATGCTTTTGAATTATGGTGTTGGAGAAGACTCTTGAGAGTCCCCTGGACTGCAAAGAGATCCAATCGGTCAATTCTCCAGGAAGTCAAGCCTGATTGCTCCCTGGAAGGACAAATGCTGAAGCTGAAGCTCCAATACTTTGGCCACCTGATGAGAAGAGAGGACTCTTTAGAAAAGACCCTCATGCTGGGAAAGATTGAAGGCAAAAGGAGAAGGGGGCGACAGAGGATGAGATGGTTAGATAGTGTCACCGAAGCAATGAATATGAAATTGGGTGAACTCAGGAAGCTAGTGGAGGACAGGGAGGCCTGGCGTGCTGTGGTCCATGGGGTCGCGAAGAGTCGGACACGACTTAGCGACTGAACAACAACAACAACAATTCCTTGTTGTTCCTAGCAGTCTTATTCACCATTTTCTGACACCCACTGTTGATGGTCTAGAAGGTAAGAAAAAAATATTTCCCCCCTCTTTTCCCCCTTCCCGTTTACACGTTTTTTCCTGCCTTCCATTTTCTACGGTAATATTTTCAAACTTCTGAACATTAACATAATTTGTTTTTTTGGGGGGGGGGTGAGTGTTGAAGTTTAAAAAAATACTCTTAATAGTCTAGAAGTAAAAAAGAATTACTCTCATATTGACAACTACTTGTGTTATGAAGAGATTTTTAATGTAATTTTCCTACTGTAATACTTATGAAATTCTGAACATTAACAGACATTCTTTTTATGGGGCATGGCCGTTTTATTTTTGCTTGTGTAGATTTCAAAAAATAAGTCTGTCAAAACAGTGCAATCCGAGTTTAAATAGACAGCAAGTAGCATTTCGTCCGGTATGTTCAGTAATATAATTATGCGGAATTAAACCTTGTAAGTGCATATTAAATCGTAATAAGGTTACCAATAATGTTTCTCCATGATCATACGTTGTTATTTTGGTAAGTTTTTATTTCAGGAGTAAACTATTCAGTCCTAAACAGTACCAGAAAAACAATCTGAAATGCTTGGAATGAGCAATGTTTTGAGTACGACAACATGGCTGCTAAACCCGCCCCCTGGCCTCATTCGGCTGCTCTCTCTTCTTAAGGCATGTCCTCTCCTGTTATCTTACCTCTATGGGCAGCTCTAAGCTCCTTGAGTTCAGCGCTGCCCCTCCTGGAGACAGAAAATACTACAGCCATTCCCGTCCCCTCCCTCTGCCCCCTTTCATTGGCTGCGAGGAACGTCTGTTTTTAGCGGGGGGCATCGCTGATTGGGCGGCCGTGGCGGGCTAGGGGTTTGGGAGGGCGGCGGCGCCTGCCTCTGAGGCGAAAATGTCGGGCCGCGACGGGAAAAAGTTGGTCCGCTCGCCCAGCGGGCTCCGGATGGTGCCCGAGAGCCGGGCCGCGCGGAGCCCCTTCGGCCTCGAGGAGCCGCCCTGGGTACCCGATAAGGAGGTAACGGACGGAGCCTCGTCCCTCCCTCGGCCTTCCCCGCACCTTCTGCCCGGGCGCTGTGGGAGCCGCGACCGCCTCCTCCCGGGGCACCTGCAGAGGGACGTCCCGGGAGGGCGCGCGCGCGGGAGGCGCGTCACGCGTGGGCCCCCCTGCACGGCAACGCCCCCCTCCGCCGCCGCCTCCTCGCCCCTCAGTACAGCGCGCCTGAGGCGGCTTCTGCTGCCCCCCCCCCCTCCGTCGAGAGGGGGCCGAGTGGGTCAGGGGGCGGCCGCTGCTGCTGCTGCCTCAGTCGTGGGCCTGACCCCCTTCTGTGGGGCGGAGAGCTCTAGGCCCGCCGCCGCGCCAGCCCAGAGGGGTGTCGTGCCGTCTCAGCGGGTGGGAGGCGGCGGGGCTGCCCACAGACAGCGCCGCGTTCGCTTTTATTTCTGGCGAGTCCATTTCGGCTCGTCTGCCTGCGTTGTCACGCGTGGCGGTTCCCGTGCGTCTCCGTCGTGGAGAGAGAGCCGTGACAATAGCATGACGTGGAGGTTGTTGTTTTTTCCTCTCCCCCCACCCCAGTGTTTTGTTTTTGGTGATGCGTGACGTTCGTCTCATTTTTAGGCTGGGTTGTAGAGCGGCTGCTTCTTGGGGGATGAGCCTGCTGCCTCTCGACGGCTTTTTTTTTTTTTTTTTTTGAGGGGGGCGGTATTGCAGGGAAGTACCCGTGGTACTGACTGCTGAGAGCAGGAATACCCACCTCTTTAGGTGGCACTGGGTTGGGCGCACTGGACCCAGACTCATAACTGACCCAAGGTGACCTGGTGCTAAATGCTGCCTTCCTTTACCTATTAAAAAGATAAGTGAATGTTAAACAAATCTTTTTTTAAAAAATCCTTTTTTTATCTTGTTGCAGGAAAAACACTGTTCCCCTATATTTAAAAAACGTAAGAAAAGCCTTGCTGGATCAGGCGAACGGCCCATCTGGTCCAGCTTACTGTATCTCACAGTGGCCCACCAGGTGCCTTAGGGAGCATGCAAGACAACCAGATGCTTGTATCTCGCTGCCACTCCCCTGCGTCTGGCAATCCGAGGTAGCCTGTTACCCTTGCACCACCTCCAAGGAAAACACCAGGCTGAGGTTGGGGTTTAATGTTACACAAGTGTAAATCGTGAAACCTACTGAACACCCGTCCCTCCCTCCCTCCCTCTTCTGGGGTTGGCAAGAAACCTGCCATCCATGGCCAACTTGGATGACAAAAAATAATGATGTGGTGGCATCTCCTCCTCCCGCTTTCTGTAGTAAAGTGGTGACCTAGATGCTGCAGCCAACCACCCTCCTCCACAGTTGTTCTGCTCTGATGCCAGCTATTGTTTTTCAGTCCGAGGAAAAGGAACAGTGAAGGCAAGTGGGTGAACCGGGGTGGGTGTCCCCCTCCTTTGCCAACCTACTGCCTGACCACCTCAGTTGGTTATGTGGATAGTATAGGCTGGCCCTGCTTGCCACACTAGAAGGCCCAAGTGAGTATAGGGCCATGTAAGGTGCAGCCACCTCATCTTCTTGTTCACCTGTGTGTACTCTCTGGGGAGCCCAAACATCAGTCCTGGGCAGCCCAGAGAGCTGGTGGGAGAGCAGTGTAGAGCTTTTCTCTAAGAGTGAGGGGAAGAGAACATATGAGCGGGCACGCAATTAGAAAAGCAGTGACTGTTCCTTGCAAACATAATTTGCCCATTCCTCTCTGCCAGGTTCCTTGGACAGAGTGAGTATTTTTGAGAGATTCTCCTACCCATAACTAGAATTAGCCCTGCATTTTCCACTGACATAATCATGTATACTCAGTTCTATGCAGGCATGCCCCAGTACCCCAATATCTTCTGGGGTTCTATTCTGGACTCCTGCATGGATACTTGAAACTGGATACTGGGATCCTTTTTTAAATATAGGGGAACAGTGTTTTTCCTGCAACAAGATAAAAAAAGGATTTTTAAAAAAAGATTTGTTTAACATTCACTTATCTTTTTAATAGGTGTCCCAGGATCCATGGTATCCATGGATACCAAATCAGTGGATACTGGGGCACCCCTGTATATGTAGGGGAATGGAGTACTGAACTATAGGTGGCAAATCACATATGTGCATCCTTTCTCTTTTAGAGGATACCTGTAAGTAGAAAATGAGTACAGCATATTAAGGCTTGTGCGAGATCTAATGTGCTGTTCTATTTGATGGACAAATTTGTTCAACTCAACTATTTCTATTATTATATAGCTTTCCACTCTAATTCAAGGGTACCATAGCAACCAACAAATAACAGTTTTAGCTTGGGAAGCATTAGAAACTGGTAACCTGAAGCAGTGCAATCTATTCTAGTGGTAATCTGAAGTACAGTCTATAATCTGCTGCCACCTCATTCTGTGTTACAGAACTACTCTTTGCTTGACTTCCTCCTCATCAGTTCTGATTCTCATATTTTTATCTGGTTTATGTTTCTAGGCAGCTTGATATGTATCTCTTTAGGATCAATTTGTGTCTCAATTGCTCTATCAAGAATGGTAAAACAGATTAGTTGCTGGAATGGAAGCAGACTAGCATACCTCTAGCCATTAATGGTGTACCTGTAATTCCATAATACAGCCTATCCTTGGTGTACTTGGAGGTGGATAGCAACTACCTTAGTCTGTGTTTTGTTTGTGAGAATCTTTTTTCAGGATTCTTTTACAAATGCTGTGTATGGTGTACATGAACCTAAAGAGGTTGGCTGTCAACAGAGTGAATTGTTTAAAGCTGTGAGCTCCTGCTCTTCAGGTCTCAAACATAATAGATTTACCTTTCTCTCCTTGATTAACAGCACAATCCTATGCATGTCACTCAAATAATTCTTATTGAGTTCAATGGATTTCTAAGAAATCATGCATAGGATTTCAACCTAAATTTCTTCCTTTGACTGATCCATTCTTTAAGGCTTGTATGCATGTTTTTCTGTGACGGTTAAACAATTTGAGTAGTTCAGGTAAATTCTCTATTTGCAGAAGCACTTGCTTGTTTAGCTTCATTGTCATTTGCTCTTTCCTGTTCTAGTTGAGGTACTTCGCTTCATGCATATATTCTTTCTCTGCTTGGAGCTTTAGGCTCTTGTGGTGTTGGTTAGTCATGCTGAAGTTACACCATTACAGTTAAAGGCGCACACAGAGCAAATTAGAGATGAGTGTACAGCAGTAGCTGAAAAGGGAACATTGTGAGACACTTGTGCAGGTCAATTATGCAATTCTTCATGTTCAGTGAAATGCTGTTTTTATGAGAGAGGGGGAATGTGATTGAGACATATAAAATTATTCATGGGAGGGATAGAGTCAACAGAGGGATGTTCTTTTCCCTCTATCACAACACCAGAACCAGGGGACATCCACTAAAATTGAGTGTTGGGAGAGTGAGAACAGATAAAAGGACATACTATTTACCCAGCGGGTAATTAATCTGTGGAACTCCTTGCCACAGGAGGTGGTGATGGCATCTGGCCTGGGTGCCTTTAAAAGGGGATTGGACAGATTTCTGGAGGAAAAGTCCATTGTGGGCTACAGGCCATGATGGATGGTGCTACCTCCTTACATTAGAAGTAGGCTACTTCAGAATGCCAGGTGCAAGGGAGTGGCAACAGGATGCAGGCATCTTGTTGTCTCTGTGGCAGTCATGGAGAACTTTTTTCTTTCTGTAAATAACATTCACACCAAGAGTGTGTGTTTGACTCCTAGGCAGTCTGTCTGATTTCATGAAACATGCTTGGTCAAACCTTTAGTGATTTGCTTTTAATTTGTTTTGAGATGAACTTCTAATTTTTTTCACTGCTCCCAGAGGATAATGTAGAATACATTCATATTATTCTACTGTTAGAATAATAATGCAATGTTAGTTCACACCTTCACGCTTAATACAGAACCTTACTGTTTATCTTCACTGCTAACTCTGTTTGCTTCTCCTTGAGCTATTGGCATGTGAACTATTTTGCTGCTGCATCAAATCAGAAAAGGGTGGGTTGCTAATATATTCATGATATTTGTGTACTAACCCATAATTCTTCGCATAAACATTCTGTGCTGCTCCTTCTCGACCCTAAATGTGTTGGCTAATGCACTTGTATTGCATAATAGTACTCAGTTGGCAGGATAGTATTAAAATAAAAATGCCCCAGAACCTTGAACTCTCAGTGAGAAAGTGGGCAAGTGAAGGGCTTCTATTGATCATCACAGTTTATTCTTGGCTGGAGATAAATGCTGACTCTCTGCTCTATGGTTTGCTGTGGGGGCAAAGTGCATAGTAGCCATTGAAGAGGATCTTGTGGAAAGAAAAAGATTGTAGGTTGTGAAGGATTTTGGGAGTTGTGAAGGATTCTGGGAGCTCTGGGAATGGTCTCAGGCCAAATGGCAGGCGAGCTGCTTACTGGGAGAAAGAGGTGATTGTAAAGCCTAATTGGTGCCAGGGGGGGTTGTTATCAGTGAGGGTGAGAATAGGAAGGGAGTAAACCTTCAAGGTTGTTGTGGCCAGTTGACCGCCCTAAAAATGTCAAGCAGCTGTTGTAAATCTGGGATGAAACGAGCCTGACACTAACCAGAAGAAGGATTGAGAACACCTGGGAAGGGGAGAGTTGGGTATAATAGAAGGATGATTCTGGGGTCTTTAGTCAGTTTCTGGATAGAGACTGCCTCATCATGTTACCTTAAACTGAAGAGGAAATAATGCTGAGTTGCGCAACGAGAACATCCAGCTAAGAGAGGCATGTAAGACAGCCTGTGTTGAATGTCTGTAAGTTAGAATTAAGCTAGCCTTTTGTTGTTTTGTATTCTGTACTGTATTTGCTGACAATTCCCTGTAGCCAAGTTTGGGAATATTTACCCTTTTAATAAACATTTTTACGTTGGTTGAACTGATTGGAGTACGTTGGTGTTGTGTGGGGAAGACAGTCTGATGCTGGCTAAATCCAGAGACCGCTATCACATTTGTTTGTACTCCAGGCAATCTTGAGATAGTGGGTTTGGAAGGCAGGTTGTTGCCTGGCCTCCGTGAACGTCCTGCCCCTTCTCAGGCTTGCCTTTCACATAGGTGGATTTCATTTCATGTTTTCCTATTGTCTATTTTGGCATATTGCCATTTTTCCAAGTAGGCTTTCTTGAAAATGGAATCTCCCATGCACAATACACTGTGTATAGATTTGAAGTGATACTTGTTAGGTTTAGAATATGCACAAGCCTGAATGCCTCTAAACAAATGAAATGGTTGGTGAAATGTGATGAAACTGCTTCACTTGCTGATAGCCTTACACTGGAGTCTAGTGCCTTTCTGCTGTTCGTTTGTTGAGCGACACACTGGCAAGGCAGCTTAACTCATGTCAAAACCAGACAGACCTGAACATTCCATTAATTTGTTTTTTTTGTGTGTAAAATTGTCGTAGCATCTTGGTTATAGATGACAGTTTTGTCTAAGATTACAGAATAAAGAGAACTAAAAGAAATTCTTGTAAATATGCAGGGCTACTTTTGAACACTAGAGAATTTGAGATTTGCAAGATGTGGTTACCATCTGCTACACAACTCTATCAAGATCGTACAGGGCTGGCTTAATATCATCAAGGAGGCTACTACGTTGTTTCAACAGGACCTTGTTTTATAACATGGCCATTGACAATACATGAAGAGAGAGAACAGGTTCCATTGTGCATACTTACAAAATGTTTGCCAGCCTTGCAAAGAACAAGCTTTGAAATTATCCATTCTTAGGATATAGGACCTTGGCTTACAGAGTAAACTATTGGTCCATCCAGCTCAGTATTGTTGAAGTATTATTCAACAATAACGTTAATCCTGTACTCTTAGTTATTCCCCTTCTGGAATATGGTATCCAGTTCTGGGTGTTGTGATTTAAGAATACTGACAAATTGTAGCAGGTCCGGAGAGCAGCCAGTACATTGAGGGGGCTCAAGACAGGATATAACAATAATTACCTGAGATACTTTCATGGAGAAGTTAGAGCAGATTTGTTCTCTGTTGCTCTGGAAAGGACCAACGAATTGATTTAAATTGCAGTAAGGGAGATTTCAATTAAATGTTAGGAAGAACGTCCTGACAGCAGTGTTCCTGTTAGCAGTGGAACAGACTGCCTCAGCAGGTATCCTCTCTGTTTTTGGTCTTTAAGCAGAGCCTGGATGGCCATTTACCAAGGATGATGTAGTTGTGAATAGCCTGCATTAGCAGTTGATTGGACTCAATCCCACAATCACTTTCCAATTTAGTTTCTAAGATGCTGACTAATCGAGGCTTTCCAGGGTTTTGGATGATTTTTTTCCCTTTGGGGAATTGCAGGATTGATCCTGGACATGCCTGTATGTAACATGTATCCCTATCTATTGTCCGTTTATCTATGCTGTTTTGCCATAGTTGGCTATGAACTCTTTGCATTTTGCATGCCTTTGCATTTTGTTCTGCTTCTCCTGATAGCCAGTGCTCCCTCTGCAGCAACTGATATGATGGTGCAGATGTTGGCTTGAAAGCAGGGGGAGGGGGGAGGCAACGACACTACAGCATTTCCTTGTTGGTTTGTGTACACATATTCAAGAAGCACTTGAATCATAGTTCATTATGAATCTGATGGTGTTTTGCCTGGAGTAGGAGCTGGCGTGTCATCTTTAGGATGCTCTCTGGCACCTTGCCCTGCTTTATCAGGCTCTTCCCATCACTGTAATTTCTTCCAAAAATCCACTTAAATTTGAAACACTTGCTCAGAAACCAGATTCAAGTCCGATAGCCACAAAAATTAGATTTGGCCAAGTATTAAAGTATAAGAGTTGTAAAAGGGCTAGACAGGCAGCCAAAGGGGCCTAATTCACCTGGAGCTTCCCAAGTGTGGCTTAGCTCTTGCCTTTGGATAGTATTTCCCCTTAATTAGACTTGTAATTTAGTATTTTATTTATAATATTTTTATCCTGCCTTTCTCCCACTGATATGGGTGCTCAGAGTGGCTAATAGTGCTCTGGATTCTATTGCTGATTAATGTCAATGATCTTGCAGTACAATCCTGTACATGTTTATTTAGAAGTAAGTTCGGGAGTGGGCGGGGACTTCCAGCATGGCGGTCGCTCTTTACCGAGGGAAGGGAGTGATTGAAGCTTTTGTCCTTCTCCAGGATCTCTGCACAGAGATTCTGGTCTAACTGCAGCAGGAAAGCTGAGTTAAAGTGGGGTAGCTGCAGTGATGTCATGCAGGGGGTACGCGAGTACCGGTTTCTAGGATTACAGCTGGCCCCGCCCATTCGCCCGCCCACTCGTCGACTCCGCCCTCTGCAACGTTTGAATTTCCTGCATGTTTGAGTTGCCTGCATGTTCTCAGAGCCAGGCAGGCAGCGAGCGGAACCTTTCCTTGCCACTGAAAAATGAGTAGCTCTGGAGTTTTAACATGATGCCAGGCCTCCTTCACATGTTCTGGGGGTGCTGTGGAATACTGTTGCAACTGTTGGGTCAGTTTAAAATCATCTGAGGCCTCAAAAAGGGCTTTTTTCATGTCACTTCCTGCCACGACATCACTTCTGGCTTATGACGTCACTTCCGGTGGGCGGGTCCCAACACGTGCCAATCAAAAGTGAGTACCTGTTATTAAATCATTTAGATGACACCACTGGGTAGCTGGTGTCTAGCCTCCTAAAATGGCCAATTTTGGAGGTGAACGATGCCTTTGCCTGAACACAGAGGACTTAAGAGTTCCTGCTTGAGGCAGGCCGTGCTGTGGTTTTCGTTTGAGAGTGGAAACATCTCGGAAGAGCTGGAAGAATGTGAAGGACTACATCTGAAGGTCTTTATTGGCTCCAAATAGAGATAAAATGCTTGGGAAGAAGTAACAGAGAAATGTAAACGGATTATGTTGATGGTAACAACAGGGCGTGAATTGCACATAAGTTTGGCTGCGGGCCATTGAGCGTCTCAGTGGGATTAAATTTATCCGATTCACGTTACAAGATTCCCACTGAAGTGCATTGGTGTTTGTTTTTTTTCTAATTTTTTCTATGAAGCGTGGGAAGTTTGGAAGTTTATCGAGTGCTTTGTTCCTTTGTTCTTGCTGTTCCTGTTGTTGAAGATGGAGGAGGCTGAATTCCAGCTGCGTAGCTGCTTTGAAATGGCGAAAGACAGCATGTACATTGGGGAAAGGTGAAAGATTTACAACTGGATTTGTAACGAGATCATCTTTTTAAATTTTTCTTTTATGAAGCGTGGGAAGTTTGGAAATATATTGAGTACTCTGTTTTCATGCTGTTAAAGATAGAGGAGTTTGAATTCCAACTGCGTAGATGTTTTAAAATGGCGACAGATAACATGTTAACTGAGGAAAAGCGAAAGATTTACAACCAGATCTTAAGAACTATTTAAGAATCTCCATGGATGTGGATTGAAGCAGATTTTTGTTGGAAGGATTGGAGGAATTTCTAATAAATTAGGAGAATGAAATTTGACGGTTTAATAAGGGAAGTGTGATTTCCTCCCTATTTCAAGCTGGATTGTTTTCTTTGTATGTGAAGAAGATTAGAAAGAAGTGAATTGAATGAAGAAGAGACATTTTAATTGTCAGCTCACAGACACCGGTGGCAGAGGAGTCTGTTAGCTGACTGTTTCCCTTGGTGGCAGCAAGGGAACAAAATCTAACCAGATATTTGTTTTTAATAATTAGTAGTAGCTTGGCTCCTTGAACAAAAGTGATAGGAAAATTTGAAAAATGGGAAATTTTGTTTTAAAATATTGAACAGATGGTAATAATGGAAATAGTAAGTATAAGATGTAGAGAGGCTTCCTTCCTTCGTTGCATGTGGTAGAGAGAAGTGACTATTATTGGGTTTTGATTTTAGAAGCGAAATAAGAATGTAAACTTGTATTTTGCGTCAAGATTATATTGCAAAGCTGATTATTTTTGTTTCTTTTCTTTTAAGTACGTGATAATTCAAGTTTATGTTTAAAGATATTATTTTAGAGAAAATTGGTGAAAATATTAAGACCTAATGGTATGTTTAAGAAAGTTTAAGAAAGCTTTGGAGTTTGTTCTTTTTTATTGTTTTTGCTTTTTTTCCTTTTCTCAAATCATGCTGTCTTAATTTTAATAAGTATGTTTCTGTAATAGAAATAATAATGTTGAATTTTGGAATATAGGCAAGTGAACAGAGTACTCTTAGTTATTTTTGACAAAGATAGAAATTAAAAAATTTTAATTAAAAGAATTAGAAATACACAAGATAGAGATATAAAGAATTATTTGACAGTTCATTATAATTTTTAAGCGATATTATCTTATAAAGCTTTACTTCCCTGTTTCTTTCTTACATTTTTATATACTATCTTCTTCCCTATTTGCTTTTTATTATAAATTAGATATATGCATATATACTTATCTTATATTTCTGGTTCCTGATTGAGCTAGATTATTGTGAAGCTATTGGAAGATTGGAATTATATATTTTTATGTGGCTCTAGTAATTACATTCTTTCAGATGGAATATACTGTAGTAGTAAGTAATTATTAGTTGACTATGCTGATGTAACTCTCGAACCACCTCCAACTTTCCTATTGTTTGATCCTTGTCTTCCTATCCTATGTAATTGACTATCCTCACCTATATCTTTACAATTAAAAAATTAATAAAATCTTCAAAAAAAAAAAAGACGTTCCACTGTGTTCAATTGGGCTTACTTCCTCATAGAAGTGCATTTAAGATTGTAATCTCATGTTGTACTAATGTGTTTAAAAATTAAGAGTGATGGTTCTGGGTATACTGCAATTAGTGTGTAACCGGCAAGCAATTTGCTTTCAGCCTTGAACATTAGAGATTGTTTTGCTGAAGCTGGCTCAGTTTGGAACATTTTACAGGACAAGGGTGAATTAAGAGAGGATTCTTTTCCTATGGTTGGAACCATGGTATATTTTTCCTGAAATTACAGGTAGAAGCTTTTGTTCAAATATAGTATGTTTCAACATTGCCAGTTCCGGGGAGTGTGTCTGGCTTTGCCAAAGAGTGTAATTTGACTTTAAAACAGCAGGTAATATCTATATAGGAATTTAATAGTGGATTAATTAGTCTACACTACAAGTTTAAACCAGTTTCAACCACTGTTGTAGCCCAACCAGAATATGGACATTTTAGTACTTTTGAAAAATTACTAACATCTGCCTTCATTTATGGCTGATTCGTTTAAAGAATGAGAAATGGGGCTAGCCTAAAAAAAACACCTACTGACTTAATGTTCCAGGGACCAACTGATGGAATATTCTCAGCAGTGTATGATATCTGTAATGGAACCTTTGTGAATGAGAAGCCCGTAAAATATAAATCATTCTGTGTATGTATAGCAATACACCAAAAAGTCTCCTGCTCTATACTTATTTGCTCTACAATACTCTGTATTAACTAACTCCTCCAAATATTTCATTAGCTAAAATTACAAATTGATTTATATTTTTCTTCCTGCCATGTGCCTTAATTCAGACATTATTATTAAGAATATTTGTATGCCACTTGTGAACGTCCTTTTGTTGAAAGGCAGTTTACATAGCTAAATAAATGCTATGTCCCCAGAGGCTTACAATCTAAAATGAGATGCTAGCATCACTTCAAAAGAAGTCATGTTATAATGAAGAGGGGCAGTTACTCTTCCCCTACAAAATGTGGAAGGACACCACTTGAAGAGGTATCTCTTTGTCCAGTTAGCAGGGATAAGTACCTTCCCTCAAGCCTTGTTGTGGAAAATTATTTTCAGCGTTATCATTCTGTGAAGAAACAATTTGGCAATGGGAAAGAATTTTTCAAGAAGTCGAGAACAAAATTTTCCAGAATTATTTAGAGGAAGGCATAATTGTTAAAATAACTTCAAATAGAACTTGGGAAGAAAATCCAATGTAACAGCAAACATCACCACCCCTTTGTGGGGTATCTTAATGTATGTGGTAATCCTTGAAAAGAAAAGTGTGCTTGTGAAACATGGTAGGAGTTAATAAAATGTTTTCGGTCTTAAGCATAGACTTGAGAATCTTCATATCTTTTTGCATTATTGTCTTCTAGTGTCCCAGATGCATGCAGTGCAGTACAAAGTTTGACTTCATAACCAGAAAGGTAAGGATGAATGCATAATGTACACTGGAATGCTAAGCTTTGTTCTTGGGCTGCCAAAATTTTCCTGGCAAGTTCTCTGCTGAAATTCAGAGTGTTAGTGATGTGAAGCAGTGCAGGTGGGGCACTTAGGGATTTACTTTTACCAAATACTTCTAATGGTGACAAACCTCTTTAATTTGAAGTAATTTGAAGTTCTTGCAAGTGATTTCAATGATGACACTATCAGTTCTCCAATTGCACATGTGCTAACATAGTCTAAGTTTTTTAATCTTGGAGAAACTTGCCTCATCCTCAACCTACTGTCACTTTGTTTTCTACAAGATTGTTAGAACTTACTTCCACCACATTGTGACTTCTACTGAGGGTCTTTGTTCATTCCCAGAGACTTGTAAGATCCAAAATTAGCATTGTGCTGTGCAAGTATGTGTCTTGCTGATCCCTTGGAGCCAAACATGCCTTAGACCTTGGATATAAGGGTGATCTCATCACTTGGCGGTGAAGGTGCTCAGTTTGACAAGGGATAGCTTTGGGGAGACTTGTTTCTGGCAGAGGAATGTGGATCTAATGAGTTATGAGGTTCCTTCCTGCTCTGGGGTGTTAACAGTTCTTCAAGACAGAAGCAAGACTCCTTGTGCTTTGTTATTGGAATAGAATGAAAAGGAAGCTAAATAGCAAAACTTAAGATGGTCTGTATTTATAATGAATACTTCTTTTGCACCAATGGCTATGGGGATTTTTCAGGAATCCTAAGTGCAGGATGGAATTGCAGATCTTCATCTTTTTCTAAACCTCTTAGAATATTAAATACCTAAACATCAATCAATCACTAGTATTTATATACCGCTTTTCAACATAAAGTTCACAAAGCGGTTTACAGGCAAATAATAACATTAAAGTTAAATGGCTCCCTGTCCCAAAAGGGCTCACAATCTAAAGGAATGGAGAACACCACCAGCAACAGCCACGAGAAAGGTGGTGTAGGTGAATTTATTTAAAATGTGTGTATAGCCTTGATCAATTTCACAGATTTAAACTTTAAGCTTCCTGAATGTTACTATACTTCATCAGAACAGGGAAAATATCTAAAATGAAAGGAAATTCATTTGTTCTGCAATTGTAACTGTCACTTTAAGTGACTAAAAATCTAACCTTTAGTCAGTAGACCTCAGTAGGGGCTAAAGGAGAGATACTGAAGCATTGCAGCTGACAGTTCTCAAGTTTTATGCCACTGCCTTTATGGATCGAAACCATTTTTTGCATTTCAACATTTTTAATTAGTCATCTTACGCTGCATGCAGGCTCACTGCACTGCATTTCACCTCTGTTTATGTTGTAATAGTCATATACTGGAGTCATCAGTTTTCATCCCAAAATAACTCTGCTGAAAACGTCTTTTGCCTTCATTTTATTTGTTTTCCCACCCCTAGCACCACTGCAGAAGATGTGGAAAGTGCTTTTGTGACAAGTGCTGCAGCAAGAAAGTGCCTCTGCCTCGTATGTGCTTTGTTGATCCCGTGCGCCAATGTGCCGAATGTGCTCTAATTTCTCAGAAGGAAACAGAGTTCTATGATAAACAACTCAAAGTGCTTATGAATGGTAAGTGGCAAGCATGGGGTACTTATAGATCAGATGTGAATGCCTGGAATTTACTCTGGGCTTCTAAGCATGGCACAAACATGGGAATGATCCCCCACATGCTCACCCTACAAGTGGGAGAAAGGCTGGGGCTCATTAGTGAGCATAGGGAGTGAAACCCTGTTAACCAGAAAGGGGACAAACACAAGGGGTAAAAAGATGCAGGTAGCACATGCATGTCTTGATTTTTGGGAGTCTGCCTGTAAACTCTCAGTTCCTTTATAGTGGAAAGCTTCCAGGTTGCTGTTTTTGTTGACATGTTTTGTTCCTGTTATCCTGTGCCTCATAGAGGCACTCCAGAACCTTCTGGTAGCGCCATGTCCTTGTAGCTGCATGCAAGCAAGGCTCTTTACTTTTATTTTGCACATCTTCTTCAAAGAGAAGGGCCTGCCCTCTCCTTCCAACCTTGTGGCAGCAAGTAATAACAGGAAGTGGACAGCAGAGGACTACCTGTCAGTGTTCTCACAATTGCTCCATGTATGTGAGTTTAGGTTCTCACTGTTCCAAAGCAAAAGGAGAAAAAGTGCTCCCTTTTGCACAGGGTTTGAAAGCAAAGAGAGGTGTTGAGTTTCAGTGCTGTATATGTTTATTATTCAAGGCTGTTTGAATCAGTTTGGTGGTCCTTATTCAGTTAGACTTGTGAATCAGGTGGCTGTAACACACACACACACACACACACACACACACACACACACACACACACA
>JAJKFI010000033.1:10366435-10397090 GCA_029204185.1 Lerista edwardsae
ACACACACACACACACACACACACACACACACACACACACACACACACACACACACACGTACGTACGTACGTACGTACGTACGTGATAGCTTTGTGGTCTGGAAGCATTTGGTTCTTTGGACCACCTGGGCTTTTTCTGTGTTATGTTGTGCGACAGCATGCAAACTTTACATGGTCTCTGTTCTACCTGTATTGCAGCAATTACAATTGAAAAAAAGGTTTACAAGTGACTAAAATGTAAATTTTGAATCTAGATCATAACACCACTCTCTACACTTCAGATTTTGAGAAAAAACCAAAATCCATGAAAAACACTTTTCTCCCACCTCTAGCAAGAAGACAAGTTTCGAGCAAAGTATTTCAAAGTGATTGCCTTATAAGTTCTAGGCATCTGAAAAGCATCTTTTTCTTCTTCCTTCTCCTACTCCTGTCCCTTACTACCAAGGTGCTACATTCTTTGTAACTCCAGGGACATCTGAAAAGTCGGAGATGATGGTTTGTCGACTCTCCAATAACCAGAGGTAAGGAGTTTGCTAATAAAGTTTGTAAGTAAGTGTGTGACCTTTTTTCTGAGGTTAAGAGTTCTCGTCAGGCTTTTGTCTCCTGTGCCAAACGTTCTTTACTGAATTGCAGTGAGTTCCTATCGCAGCATGTAAGAACGTTTCCCAGGCTATTCTCAAGAGTGGTGCATGGCATTCCCACTTCTCCAGATGCAGGTGGCACCTGAAATGGGCAAAGACTTAAAGCCTTGGCATTTTAAGTCTTCAAAGTGAAACCTCTGAATTGGCCAGCATCAGACAAACTCATGGACCAGTGACTGACTTGCATAATTATGACTTTTCAGTAGGAGGATCAATTGGATGACAATTTGTAGGAAGGAATCGCTGAGAAGTGGAATTTGGAGCTTGCTCAGGAGATGGAAGGTAGTGTCTCAAGGATTAGGGCTTTTGTAATAGTCATCCTCAAAATGCTGGCTATGGCAACAGATATCTGTGTTCCATTTGGAAAGAATGACAGTCTATGAACTGATGTAAGGTGGCAGGATAATGGCTACAGGATTTTAAAAACTTTCCACCAAAGCCTAGGTGCAGAGGTGGAATGAGATAGAAACTGGGTCACTTCAGATCAGTGTTGGAAAATTTTAGTCGGGTCCATGGGACCATGAGCAAGAGGTATATGTATGTTAGTATTAGTGGGTATCTTAGTATTGTAATACTAAGTTGGAATTTTTAGTATAGATTTTGGTTTGATTTTACCCAGACTTTTAATTACTGGTAGGTTACCCCTAGAAGGACTTGTGCTCATTCTCATGTTCAGGCTGTAAATTCTGTTTTCTACTCTGTGGTGTGTACCTGACATTGTTGAATAACGTCAGAGGCCAGCGGACACCTGTATGAGTAATAGTGGAAAGAGCAAGAGGAAGCACTTCTCATTATATTTATGCAATTATTCCAAGGAGACAAATCCAAAATCCAGACACCGTCCCTTCCCAAGAAGCCTAGATAAGGGATATCCAACCTGTTTGAATTGTGCTGGGGTTTTCTGTTCTGTTTTGCTTTTATCTTGATTGTAAGCTACCTTGGATTCTTTTAGAAGCAGGAAATGAGGGACTGAAATTGATTAAATTATTAATAAATGAAATACAGTTGGTAAATTGACATGTAAAATAAGCAGTGTGATGTTCTTTTGTGTAGATACCTATTTCTGGATGGAGAAAGCCATTATGAAGTTGACATAGCACAGATTTCAACAGTCCAGATACTTACTGAGGGATTTACTCCTGGAGGTAAATCTTGCACTGAATTAATTGTGGTGCATTTATTAACTTTATGCTGCTGTTCACTTAAATAACAAGCTGGTTTACATCCAGGTGAATACCATATAGGTAATAAAATGCAGTAAAATTAACAGCAGCTCAAAAATCTCTGTGTTGTACCTGGCTTGGATGTGTCTTTAGAAGTGACTGCTTAAAAAACCCTCAACCCTCTGTGTTTTGTAGAGGGAAGTGCAAATGGTAAGCCAGGTCCTGTGGTTTTCTGTTCAGTGGAGTGTAATATTGAATTAAATAGAAACTAAAACGTTGCAGCTGATGAACAAGATGCTGCTTGTTCAATTTGTGAATTTCAGGCCCACCACTATGATCCACTGCTTCTGTGTCTGCACTGCCCCCTTGGGGTTGCTGGCTCACAGTGCTTCAGTGACAGCAGAAACCTCAACTGGGAACTCCTGTGCCAAAGTCATTATAATTATTTATAGAGCACATCTATGTGCAGATTCCAGATTTTTTTAGCTCATCTCCCCAGTCTGCAGCCCTCCAAATCACCCTTGCCTGGCCTCTTTCTTCCTGCTAGTAGTGCATTTCCGTAATCTGGTTGTTCTCAAACTTCTTCGATTGACCTACTTGGACCATTGGCCACAGCTTCTCATTAGGGCTACGATCCATTGAATAGGGCAGTGGTTTTCAAACTGGGGCATTGCGACACCCAAGTCTGAAGATCCCTGCCTGTTTCCCCTAAGGGAGGGAGTGGGGAAATTGCAGCGACACTTTTGCTAGGATCACATTGCTTCTGGCCACATATTGGGGCTAGGGGACTTACCACTGCCTGCCCCTGTGTCTGGGAGGGGTGGGAAGCCCTGTGGACTCCTCTGCAGGGCTCCTTCTTTCGTGATTGCATTTGAGAACCACTGGTATAGGGCACTGGGTTTTGCGGAAGTTTCCGCAGCTACCCGGGGAGTCACGGCTCACAGCTTGAGAACCACTGCCCGAGTCCTGCTTCATTTTTGGCTTTGTACAGTTGCTCCATAGGTCCTTATTTTTCAGGCCACTGGCTACTTTGTCTCACTTCCTTTTCTAGTTTGTGGTTCTCACCCCTTGCTACCTCAGTGACATACAGTCCTCATGAAGGCTCTTGCAGCATTGCCTCTCTCCTTGAACCCTTATTTGCCTAACTTATCTAACACCTCTGCACCCCAAGCTTCCTTCTTCACCTGATTTCCAATAGGTATATGATAAAAATGATTAAAATCTAGTTTGAGGCAACCAACAGAAAATATAGAAAAATCTGTTCTGTTGTTGCACAATAGACTTTCACTGCTGGTTCCTGTTCACAACTTCTTTCTGATAGAAAACAAAACAGTCATTTTTGCAAAAATAGGTACCTACTAACAAAACTATTTTGAAGGGAATCTCTCGCCTTCATCCTTCCTCATTTACTTTGAGTTAGGGGCTTGTTTGGACTTGGGTGTGATCTTGCGTTTGTTGTCAGGCCTTGACCCAGTAATATTTGCAATCTCTTGAGCATTGGTAACATGTCTCTTCTGTTCACCAAGTAACCATAAGGAGCCTTGTGTAACTTGTGTATAAAGTCCATGCAAATGCAGTTTCCAAGGTATTTTCTCTTAAGCGATTGGAAATTCTGCAGCAAAATGCAGACTGTCAATTAGAGTTCCGGTTGCCCTTGTTGTTTTGGGAATTAGGACAAGTGAATAGAAAGCTAAGCATGAGTTTAAAGGCTGCACTGGCCTGGCAGGCAGCTCAAGAACCTTTGACAGCAACTTCCTGCAATTATTGGAGACTTCCTGTGCGAAAGTGCTACCTTCATGATTCAGTCAGCCTTGAAGCTGGGCTCCTGATATGGAATGATCCTCAAATTGGGGCAGTGAGTCAGCAATTAGTTGCGTAGGACCAATTTCTCAATATGAACTCCAGCAAAGTAATTTGTTAATGAGCACCCTGGAACAGTGGTTCTCAAACTTTTTAGCACTGGGTCCCAGTTTTTAGAATGACAGTCTGTCCAGGACCCACCAGAAATGATGTCACGGACGGAAGTGCCATCATTGTGAGGTTTTCCTGGGAATGCAGCAATAAGTTGGGTTATTTCTCAGCCATTTTCCCAATAGCAAAGTGAATCAGAAAGAAAAAAGCCCATTTACAGCCTTGACATGTGGAAAACAACCACACAGGATTTCCCCCCTTCCAGCATCCCATTTTTCCCATATTTTCTCTTCCCCCCCCCCCCATATTTTCCCTTTTCCCCATATTTTCAATATGGCTGCCCTAGATGCTTTGTGACCCACCTAAAATATTTCATATTTGGTGCAAACATGATTTTTCAAGTAAGTTCTGAATTGTAAACTAGTCTGTCTAGGCACTTTAAAGGATGTAAAAGAGATTGAGCCTCAAATGTGTATAAAAGACCAGTAAATGAGGGCAATTACCAACATGTGGTCAAAATCTGAAAGTCGTAGCTGGCAACAGTGACTCTGGAGGCTGGGCATTTCTCCAAGTTTCATTCCATAAAAGTGAAGCATATGGGTATGTTGGGAGCAGGGCAAAGGTGTATTCAAGTTAGAACCAATTCAAGCAGCATCTTTCTCAAGGAATTTGGTTGAGTTCATGCGTATCTCTAATATGTAGTCTGCTATTGTATGTTTCTGCCATGCAGTTTGCTCCTGTCTGTAATCCCAATCCTGTGATATTTCTGTGGCTGTATACTGAACCTTCATTTTTAAGGGGAGCACTTTCTTACTCATTTCTCTTGATTGACCTTTTTCCTCACTGCTTGCCTGCCTCCTTGATGTAGAAAAAGACAATCACACTTACACCAGCCTCTTGGAAAACGAGCACATTGTGGAAGGTCAGCACTGCAGTTCTAAGCATGCTTTTTGTAGCTCCTATTCAATGCATGTTGACTCCTGCAGGCTTTACTGCAAGTTACCTTTGGGGGGAAATTGTGCCTATATCCAAGTTCCATGTATTGTCTGTCCATGATGTCACTGGGAAAATATTTTTCTCATTTTATATCTAACTGGAATATATTAGCCACTGTTGGCAGCCAGAATTCTACATCTGTATGTCAGATGTCTTTCCTCCCTTTCAGTCCCTGAGACTGAAGAAAATGAATCTGAAGGTAGAGAGGACCTATTTGAGGAAAAACAAAAGGTGTAATGATAGGAAAGAGCTATGAGCTCAGTGAAGTGGTAGGGAGTATCTTAGGTTGTCATGGGGCACCTTTAAACTCATAATAAGGTATCTGTTCTTTTCCCTGTATTCCTCTGGAATTCTGTGTATCCTTTACTGTCCGTGCTCATTTAAGTGATTTGTTTTTCCTATGTATGATTAAATGAGACCGTGAAGTCTACTTTTTCGTTTGCTGTTTGTTGTGCTGAGAGGTTTTACCATTTTGTAATTGCAAGGGAAAGTGTGAGATGGGGAGGCTACCATGGCTGAAAGCTTGTTTCACACTATAGAGCAGGCCCTTTCACATGCACAAACAGTTGCTGCTCTTCATTGTGGTTTCTGCTTTGGCTTGCTGGCTGTGTTGTGCATCTACAGTAAAGAAGAAGTTGGACTATATTGTCAAGACATGTATGACCCAGTCATTTCTGGGGTACATGTTTTCAGTCTTCCCTCTGTAAGCAAGCAAGTTCTGCAGCTGGAAATGAACGGGTAAGAGGTGACTGTGTTACCTAACTAACTCCAGATTAAGGGTGAAATGAGGAAGGTATTAACTCCCATAAATATTTTTTCACATTTTAACTGCCCTTCCTCCAAGGAGATTAGGGTGGCATACATAGTCCTCAGAACAACACTGAGAGGTAGGTGAAGCAGAGAAATGTTGATTGACGCAAGGTCACCCAGGAAGTTTCATAACTAAGCAGGATTTGAGCCTGGATCTCCCAGGTCTAAGTCTAACTCCAGAACCACTGTGCCATCCTGGCTGTAGTTGGGCATGCCAGCATTTAAGGCTTGTAATTCGTCATGATTCTCATGACTCTATTATGAAACAAACCTCTGTCCTGATTCTCAACAGAACTGAGTATTACGGATAGCTAGGGATCTCCAACAAGTATCTTGGGCATCTTCACAAAAACGTTCCATGGCTTCCTCTAAAGAATTGTAAAATTCTGTACGATAGATGTTTTCTCAGAACATAGGGAGGAAATTACTCACGAGTTGGAAAAGCAGCACTGCTGGACTGGAGAGAGGGAAACACTGAGTGTGCTTAGACAACTGCCACAGAGGTTGCCAAGCTGCCCCACCTATATGTGAAAGCAATAATGAAAAAGCTGAAGCTCCTGGACCCAGACACCTAGCCTCTTAATATGCATCTAAAGACAACAGAGTGCTGTATCACTTTCCTTTGACATTGAAAGTAAATGCTTGGTATTTAGAAGCATAGTACACATCACTTGCTGATTGACGCTTCTTCCCTCAATTAGGGCACCGTAAACTGTGTAAAAGTACTGCAGGCTAGACTGAGAAGTGCCAAGCAGATGAGCATTTCTTCCCCAGCTGTTCGTGACTGTGGAGAGTTACACATTTAGATACTTTTCTTTGCCAAACCATTCCCCCCTCCTGTCCTTCACTTTCATCTGTCTGATTCATATGCAGCCTGCTGTGGGCTGTGTTTGGTCTTTAATCGGGTTAGGTGGTTGCCACATTTTGCACTTGTCAGATGTTGGAGCTTTGGCACTGCACTTACATATAACTCCCTTTTCAAGTCTAGGCAAGGAAGTTTGACCGGAAAGCTTCCTATTAAGTAGAATCAGTTATAAGACTTAAAAGGGTAGGTGGGGGAGTACTTTATCTAGCTTTGGGACAGTGGAATGGTGATGTCATGTGACCAAATGGACTGCAGAAAACTTTGTGGCCAATGTTGCACCCCAGATGTGACGTGGGTGTGAGAAGCTTAAAAAGGATGCTGCATCTTCTAAAGTGAGAAAATAGATGGGGCTACCAGTGAATGGGCCATCCTGCGCCCTCTCTGTCCGTGCCTGTACACCCCAGCTCCTTTTTCAGCCACTTGAGTTCATCTTTCTTCATTTCTGCCCATCAGTGACAAAGAACATTCTACTGAAATCTTCGTATGTGCCACTTAAATTAGGACACATTTATTACTGTGGACTGGAAGTAGAGTTGGTTGCAAAATTTTAGTGCACAGCCTGGAATTCTCCGGACATCCATTTCCCAAATGAATGTTCTCATGGTATGCAGTCTCTAGTCTGCTATGAGGCTGGAAATGCAGAATGAGTTATCAAGCTTTGATGGCTACAATCCAGGAAGCACAGAATATGTGTTGCAGAGCTAGAAGACCTGGATAGAATTCTTGCAGTGACACGCCTTTTGGATGTGACTCTTGCGCATATGATCCATTTTCAGATTGACTGCCCTATTTAAGAGTTAACACTCAATATTCCCCTGTGTAGCACATTGCTTCAGCACTAGACAAATATGAAAATAAACCAGAAAATTCTGCTTAGTGAAAACTGGACTTTGATTTTGATTGTGCTAGAAAAAGCTAACCCTTTCCCCCCATTGTTCCTTATCTCCCTTAGGAGGCAATACTCGTGCCACAGGCATGCTCCTTGAGTACAAGGTGCCAGGGACAGAGGAACTCAAACAGATGAAATTTACTGCTGGTGAAGACTTTAACTCTAACAAGAAGCTGTCAGCAACGTGGCTAGCAGCCATGCATAAGGTGAAAAGTCCCTGCTTCAGTCCAACTTGGAACATACCAAAGCGCTTCTTGGGCTCCTGAAAGACTAATATATTAACTGTAGCATGAGCTTCTGTGGCATACAGTTCATTTCATCAGAAGCATAAAGACGGTACAAGACTGTGGTTTTTGCTGCTACAGCATAACACAGCTACCCCTTTGGTGAATTGTCAGGTGAATCGTCCCTCCATGTAGTTAATAGCAAGATTTGGTAGGGAGATAACTAGTGTATCTGACAACAGGTTGGATGAAAGTGGAAGTACAGGCATGCCCGGTATACGCAGGGGTTCCATTCCAAACCCCACGGTGGATACCGGGGATGCCTTTTTAAAGATAGGGGAACATCAGTGGTTTTCTGCAACGAGGCAAAAAAATGAGATTTTTTTTTAATGTTCCTCTTTCTTTTTAATAGGCATCCCAGTATCTGTGGTTAACTGAAACAGTGGATACCGAATCAGTGGATACTGGGGCATGCCTGTATAGTGCAGTGTATATACGAGTTGGTTTTGTGCAAAGTAAGGAAGCACTTATAGATGTTTTCCCCCTGACAGACTATTGTTGAATTGCTTTCTTCCTCTTTGCCTGGTCCATGAATAATGGAGTAATCATTTTGCATTTAGTGCATCTTGATTGCCTGGATTCTGTATTTTGGCAATTTCAATCAAAGCTTGTTTTCACTTACAGGAGGTTCCAAAAAGTGATTTGGTGTTGAGGCTGTATGTAAAATTGAGCGGCATTTCCTGATGTGTCTTTTTCTTATTGCAGGCAGCAAAGCTTCTTTATGAATCTCGGGACCAATAGCAACTTCTGACTTGAGGGGGAAAAGACTGGCTCAAAGAATAAGTTTCTCACTACTTGCTAGTTGACACATGGTAATAAGTACTTGGTAATAGGGATCCTCATGTCCCCTTTCTCTCCTAAATGTGGTTCATTTATGTGAGCACTGGCCAATTACAATGTGAGTATTTTACCCATAAGTATTCACTTATTTAGTGTGCAATATGTATACAGTTTATTAATGCTTTAAATATAGCCTTGCATCTATGAATTTATAGTTTGTTAAATCTTGTCTGCACTTAATGTGTAAAAATGAAGTGTGACCTGCACTACTGGTAAATGTATAGCACAACTTTTGTAGTACAGATTACGTATACTATATAATTCATTTTAAAAGGAAACAAACCTATGTTTGCTCCAGATAATAGCTTTTCAGGTGTGTAGATCTCAGGTTTTTTCTCCTCATATCCAAAATGATCTATGAAATCTGCCTTGGGTGTCATTTTATAGAAGCCACTCTTTCTTGTGGTGGGGTATTTGTATCATGCGATTAAACCGTTTTTTAAAAAAGTTGCCAAATACCACAAACTGTCCTGTGTAAGTTAATCTTTTTGACTGAAAGATCCAGCAAGACTGATTTTTTTTTTGAAGTTTTTATATTCATGCTTTTTGTGGTAATTCTAGCTTTGGCTAATAAAAATGATTAAATACTATATAAAAGCTGTCTTGTATTAGTAACTAATGGTAGGTATAAGTATTTAAGCAAACTAGTGTTGCCACTAAGGTTTTTTGAACAGGATACATGCTTGGTTCAGGTACAGGCCTGTTTTTTCATACTAACATAACACAAGCAGCAGCTACGGACTAAAATAGTGACTTCCAAGCTTTCTGCTCTCTCAAATCATTTCTATATTGGATTCTCTGGTTAAAGGCCATGTTCAGCAGCAGTGATTCTCAATGTTTTAGCACCAGGACTGACCTAAATAAGTTTCACTTTACCAGCTGCTCAAGCCTCTGTGCTTATAATGATGATTGTACAACAGTGCTTCCCCTGAAAGAGCAAGTTGTTTAATCCTTGATGTACATGGCCTAATCTACCTTGTCAGTTTCAACAATAGGGTTATGGCCCACAGTTTGAGAATCACTGTTCTAGAGCATTGGCCCTATTCATGTGAGGAACATTATGTGAATCAAGATCCAACCTTTCATTCTGCATCTACTACTGTCCACCAAAATTGATTTTTTGTGAGGAGCCTCTGATAAATTTCCAAAGGAGCCCACTGTTCTTTGAAGACAATATTTGAAAATTGCTGCCCCAGACAAGCAATTCCTGCAAAAGCCTGATTCAACTGCATTACAAGCTTTCACACTGTGGCACAAATGAGTAGTGCTTCTGCTTTTGGAGCTCCTTCAGCAAGCAGAGGCTTCCTTCATTAACAGGAGTGTTCTGCTCTCAAAAGTTCTTGTACAAGGACCCCCTTTCACTCACTGGGGAGCTTCTTACAGCAAAATCAGTTGGCAGAATCTAAACACTTGGCCTTGGTACTGCAGAATACCTATTAGAATTCAGGAACTTGATAAGGCTACCTTGCCACAAAGAAATACAGTATACAAGAGAGCTTGAAAAATATAACTCATATGACATTGGTACATGTGCAGACTATTCAGCCCCCTTCCACAAACATCTGAAATCAAGACACTTGCAATGGCATCCATACTTTAGCAGTAGTTTTATTGTGCACACTGGATTAGCAGTGTATCGTAGGCTTTTAACTCACATTCATTGAGCAGATATTCTTTTACAATACCCTTTCACTTTTCATCACCACAATATATACAATTAATGCTAAACAGTGGTAAAAGCAAGCACTGCATCAATGGGTATATAAATTATGCTCAACGTGTACATGAATAAAACCAATTGGCCTACAGTTTACTGGGAGGAAATTATAAAACATGTATGGCTACAACTTAATGGAAGGTTCAAAATAGACTTCTGTATATAAAATCATGTACAGTTAATCCAGTGAAGTGCTTTTTAGCTTGAAACTACATAGTGGATTAAGTTATTGCATAACTCACCCTGGCACAAGATGCAGGGCTGCCAAGAACCACAGCCTATTCCACCCAAATAGCAAATTATCTTTGCTGCTCTCCTCTTTATCTTTGAGTCTCTCCTCTTCCTTCACTCTACATAAACCAACTTGGCTCTTAATCAATCCTTCAGTCACCTTCCTCCTTTCATAGATAAGATTTAAAGGTTCTTAAAGTGAACCTCATAGCTTTATATAACCTGACTCTTACCCCTTTTCAACTATTGCACTTTTCCTCCATATGAACATACAAATCCATTTAATCCTAGTGCAGGTTTGTCCTGCAGTAGATGGAATTCAGGGTGTGTTTGAGAAAGTAGAATGGGATATGGGAAAGTTAAAACTGGTGCTATAAGGAGAATATCAAGAAAAACATCAAAGTGAAGGAACAAGAGAATGAAGTAGAGAAATGTGCAAAAAATCCATTCAGCAGTGATGCTTCTGTCTTGTCAGTAACACCTCCTCTGTCAAAGGGCTGTTGGTGACTCCCAGAAATCAATTTTGCTATGATCCTTAAAGTTTTGACACAGTAAGCTCAACATTCAGTTGATCGTTTTAATATTGAAGGTCTTGACGTGTCAGGATAGTTACTGTGGACGAGAACAGATCAGACAGCATATCTGCATTTTGCAGTGTCAACATTTAGCACAACTTTTAATTCAATTGGCAAAAAATACTGTAGGCTGTGAGTACTTCTCCCAAACATTAGGTGAGTTAACATGGAGCAGACCTCACTTACAAACTGCAGATTGAAAACCTCAAATGCTGTCAATTAACAAGAGCACCATATAAAACAGGCATAGCTTTATTTCTCCTGGTGAAATGATTGAAAATGTCTCCAGTGTATACTTTCATCTTCCAGTTGCCAGCAGGATATTGCACTGTCCAAAGTTGGATTTCAGGCAAGAGTTCGTTGCCTAGGTTTTATTCTTGGATATAACTGCAATAAGATTGAAAATAGAAATATAATTGCTAGATTGCTTCTCCAACTGAACAAAGGCATTGAGAAACAGTTTTTATGCTGAAGACCAATGCCTGCCTGCCTTTTGATCTCTCTCTCTCTCTCTCTCTCTCATGGGTGGGTGGGTGAGACATTCATGGATGGTAAAATCAGCACAATCCTAAGCTGGAGTCAAGCTAGCCCAGTTAGACCAGCAAAATGTGGCCAGCACAAGGGCCACGGAAAGGCGCATTTGGAACACTGAGTCAGGAAGGATGGTGCACATCTGTGTGCTGGCCTCTCTGCCTCAGACCACAATCCTATGCATGTCTACTCGGACTTAAATCCCATTGTGCTCAATGGGGCTTACTCCCAGGAAAGTGTATAGTATTGCAGCCTCGGAGTGGTCCAAACATACTTTGCCGTGTCCCTTGTGCTGGCCTAACTCCAGGTAAGGATTGCACCCTCGGAAAAATAGTTGCAGATTAAGTATTCATTCCTTCTCTTCTGTCATATTGTTGAAAAAGGAGTTAACGCCTTTCGTTACATAACTGTTTCTCTTTTCTAAGAGCCAAAGACTTGTTCATAGTGAGCTATCTCACAACAGGAAGCAACACTATCCTCTATAAACAGCCAAGAGGCATTAGGTTCTTAGAATGAGTCAGTGGAGACAACACAGAATTCTCTGGCTTTAGCTGTTGGCATGCAGCCTTTTCCTAAACACACTCAGAAGAAGAAAAATTCATCTGATCCAACTCCTAAGTGCTACTACTCTTCCACTTCTAAAAGCTGCATCTGTTTGAAGACTGACCCATTTCCTTACTGTAAGACTAGTTATGCAAGTATGCATGCCAACAAATACAAGGTGGCTTCCATAATGGCTTGCTTGTGGGCCGATTTTGCACGGAACCAGGCTAGTCTAATTTTATTCTGTTATCCCTGATATAGGCTTGCTAAGGACAGGAAGGGTTTGTCCTGCAACCATTAATTTGTGTATTGCTCTTTGCTTCATACAGAAGCAACAGGGGGGACACAACCACTCAATGGTGATAGCTGCTGTGCCTGTGCTCCTGTTCTAGCCTCTGAGGCACACAGCTAAATCCACTACTGAGTCTCACCTGAGGGCCAAACTAAATGAGATGCAGGAGACCTGTGAAATGATTTATCCTGTAATGCTAGGTTTTGCACAGGTAAATCACTCAGAACTTACCCCCAAGAGATTTTTAGGCACATAGCCTTCCTTGTCATTGAGACGAGCCCACCACCAGTCTGTCTCATTATCATCTTTGCGCCTCAGAATGGTAATTGCATCTCCTTCATGGAATGATAGCTCATCATTGTTCTGCGCTTCATAGTCCCACAATGCAGATACTACCCCTTTGTTCATGACTCCCAACTTCTCCTGTACACCTAGTACCAAAAAACAAATGTACTTCAGCAAGACAGAAAATCACCCCTACTTCGACACTAAAACGTCACTTTTACAGCGGCACAGTCATAAAGGCAGCGACTGTATTCAGTACTAGTATTTGTGCATCCAAGTTAGAAAATGAATAAGACTTGTGAATTCGCAGATGCGTGTGCAGCACATCTCCTCCAAATTCATTCCTTGTTATTCTCTTCAACACTAATATATGCATATAACACTGACATGCAATATTCTCAACAGCACACAAACGTCTCTTAACCATCAGCCGTTTGGATTTCTGTAAAACCTCTGTAGCTCAGTTCATGGCTAAGGAAAGCTCATTTCAATCAGCTGTAGCCCCAGTTCTGCTAGCCAAGAATTATGGAGGTTTCAGGCTGCAGCTGAAATTTGCCTTTCTTGCTGGTTGGCAATTTCTTGACTTCAGTGCAATATTTCATTTATCGCTGCAGCCACAGCAAGTGTCTTTTTATTCAAAGCTGGTTTTGAGCTGGCTAATGTAATTAAGAGATTTTTGTTGTAAAATGAGCACTGAAACTCATCCTGAAATGAGTTACGAAGGCCAAATTCAAGCAAATGTGCTGAAGCATCACAGTATCAGATATTTTTGAAACCTACCGTACAGAAATTGGGAACACTGAATGTAACCCTCTTCCATTTCCTCACACTTGTCTGCTGCAGTTTCTATGTCACTTATAGTTGAAGCAAAAATGGCAGCTCCTGATTCAACAAGTAGCTTACAGAGGTGAACACTATTGCAAGAAGCAGCACAGTGCAAAGGGGTCCTGAAACAAAGGAGACATAGAAGATTCAATGTAAGAGTATGTGATCACAGCTGCTAAAACGCAGCCATACTACTAAACCCGTTTCATTTTCTTCTGCACCTAGGAGTCAGTGCAGTGCCACAGAGGTACACTCCACTTTGGCTCTTACCATCCATCACTGTCTGCTGCATTCACATTGACCCCAAAATCCAGCAGGAACTTGACTATGTGGTGATGGCCAGCACATACTGCATTATGCAGAGGAGTGATTCCTTCATCATTAGGTTTGCTGGGATCATCCACCTAAAGAGGAGGAGAAGAGGACTGATGGCATGAACCTTAATTTTCCCTATTAAGACACAGACCTAACCATAGTTCTAAGTTCACCTCATATATGATCCTTTGCACCAGGTCAAACTCTCCCTCTAGTGAGGCATCCAGCAGTAGAGCCAAAGGATTGAACTTCACTCTCAAGCTGTGACCAGTTCTTTCTGAGTTTGGTTTCTTCAGGTTGGTCCGCTTGGTCTGAGGAACAAGGGGAGAGTTCATTTCAAGTAGCATTAATATCACAAGACCTGTCATTATATCCAACCAAAATCTACAATGGGGTTCACTCCAACTCTCTATTTTCATTCAAAACCCATGTTTTCTAGAACCAAAAGTTTTCCATTCACCCGAAAAAGTGAATGCTGACTAAGCACCACAAAAATAAATGGTATGTTATTATGATATATGATATAAATGGAACATAAATGTATGTTCCATTGTAACCAAGCACCACTGAAATTTACTTTTTTTTAAAAACTACAACCCAATACCTACAATAAGCAGAAAGTTGTCCCAGCTTGGTCTTTGACACCTGGTCAGGACACACAACATCCAGACAATCATCATAGTGCTATTTCATCATGGAACTGAAAGGGAGTCGTTGATCTATTGAAATGCCTATGGGCTGTAATTTTCCACCTTCCAAGACTTTGAGACGCAACTTTTTAACCATACATGTTCATCTATCCTTTTCTATTTTTTTATCTTGGTTCTTAAAAATCACATAAACAAAAACAGTCTG
This sequence comes from Lerista edwardsae, assembly GCA_029204185.1. Lineage (NCBI taxonomy): Eukaryota > Metazoa > Chordata > Lepidosauria > Squamata > Scincidae > Lerista > Lerista edwardsae. The sequence goes on from JAJKFI010000033.1 coordinate 10,381,004, forward strand.
CTAATGTGACTTGGCTATATCACCCAGATGTAGACTGTAACCCAAATAAAGACCAAAAGAAATTCAGCACAACTTGTGACCCATCCAGCCAAATGCCATTTTCCAGCAACTCATTAAGACGAGGATGGTTGAATCCCTAGCAGGTCATTATGTGATTATTATTGGTTGAATCCCTAGCAGGTCATTATTTTCAACTTGAGTGGCCATTTCTGTATAGGAGAACATCAGTATATTCTAAGAAATGTGGGTATTTGGGGGGATTGGCACTGAATGAGGGGAGGGACTGTTGTATGCTGGACTAGGGCTTACAGCTCAAAGTGGGATATCAACACTGGTGAGGTGACAGGGACACAGAAGAGTCATCTACATCATTTTTTTTAAAAGTCATATCTCTGTTACCATAGTAACTTACCACAGGAAATGGAGGAGGAGGGGGGAGAGCTGGTGGTAGCTGCACTTCATCTTCAGCCGGGGAGTCGCCTTCAGGCGTAGGACTTGGTGGGCGCTCAACAGGAGGAGCTACAGCAGGGTTGTTGTTGTTGTCATCTTCAGTTGTCTCATGTGTCTGATTTGTGGTTTCTGCACTGATCAGCTCAGTTATAGGAGAAGGTAGTTCATTATCATTGGCGTCAGACGAAGGCTCGTCGGGAAGAGGAGCCGTAGGGGATGCAGAACCGGGTTCCTCGATGTTGCCGTTGGTGTTGGTGTTTCCATTGTCGACGTCTGCCAAGGTGCCTATGAAGTCCTGCGAGTTGCCTGGCTGATAAAAAGGGGCCCCTTCTATCCCCCCAGCCAGGGTATTAAAGCGCTGGTACAACAGCTTCTGTATGTTTGGACCACTGGGGCCTTCTGGCTCAGTGATAGAGCTCCGCTTCTTCAAGGGCCTTGGCGCATTGGCAAGTTTTCTTCGAAGCGCCTCCAGATCCGCATCACTTTGGTAGCGCAGGGGAGAATGAACGATGGGTGTGAGCTTGGTGGGACTGAGGGGGCGGGGAATATTTTCTACATTGCTGTTATCACCGGAGGGTGGGAGATTCTCCAGCTCCTGATCTTTTTCAGCATAATCATTTGGAGGCAGAGGCGGGGGCTGAGATGCATTAGCAGGCAAAGATCCATGAAGGAATGGCAGTGGTGATGGGGAAGTGGAGCCAGACTGTACAACAGGCTTCCCATAAACTGAAAAACAAATAGTTATGTGCTATTAAAAGGAAATAACTTGTCATTGGAGCAGATTTTCATTTAAAAATATAAAAATGATGAAAATTGATTTTTTGGAACTTCTAATGTAGTGGTTCATAAACCGTTTGTCTATGGCCCACCAGTGGGTCATGATCCAATTTTGGGTGGTTCACAAAACTGGCAAGGCAGATTAGGCTATGTACATCAAGGGTTAAACAACCTGATACTTGGAGCACCGTTGCCCAATCAGCATTATAGCCACAGAGGCTTGGGAGGCTGGTAAAGAAATTACAACAGCAACTAAACTTTTTAGCCATTACAATAATTTTGATAGGAGTTACACATTACTTGTGATTGTATGGTAAAAGCAAAGAATTTGAGAGACAGCCCACTATGCTTAGGAACCACAAAGAGAGATATCTGCAAAAGGACTCCAAGGAATTACATGGCTGAAAGCCCAACAATTCCCTGCATTTCAGTCCCCTTGTTGATCATCCTAAAATGCAGATCACTGTGCATGATAAGCAGGAAGCAGAAGGAAATAAGGGTTATCACAACAAAAATTCCTGCCAAGCAGATGTATCTAGAGATACCTCAGATAACTAAATCAAGTCTTGCATGTCAGAGAAAGCCAAATTTGAAACCAAATCACACATTACATCTTCACATAAACCCTTATGAAATATGGCTTGGGATAACTTTTTCTAGGCTCACAAATATTACAATATGAGACATAGAACATGAAATAAAGCCCTTCCACACAAAGGCTTGGATGTGGAGAGAACCTTCATGGGCATCAAGGCATACCTGCTCCCTACGCCCCACCCAACTGCAGCCCTTCATGTTCCCTGAAAAGCTGTTTCTGAAGGTAGGGGGAACCCTCTAAAATTATGCTGAGGGGTTATAGCAAAGGCAGCTCAGAAGAAATTGATGACAATCCCCTCCCCCAACACATGAGCCTTCTATTCAAGGATTCTGGATTCAAGTCTTCCCAAGCTGGGAACAAGCTGGGTCAGCCCATCAGTCCCTCTAGGCCAGCACCGCCCATTCTGACTAGACATAGACTCTCCATGTCTTCCGTGGTCTTTCCCAGTCCTCTTCACCTGGGATTTTTTAAGTGAAGGTGCCAGGGACCTTGTGCTTGCCAGGCAGGTACTCTACTTCTAAATGTAACCTAATCTAATGCTCCATCTTGACCTATGGTAATCACCAGTGCCTTAAAGGAAAGTGGAAACGCCTATAAAGGGGCAGTGGGTATTTTGCCCCTGTGGACTGCAAAATGAAGGACAGACATAAAAATCATACAATACCTTCCCATTACCTCCTTTAATTCCAAAGCTTTCAAAACCAATGTTGTCCCTCAACGATGCAAGAGATACTATTATATATTTTAATCTCTTCTGTAGAACTCATGTTGGAAACTGGAGACAGTTTATGGTTCTCTTACCCATGGTTTTTTTTCCAACACAAATGTGCAGAAAAACTAATTCTCTCACTGTCCCTCTCAGATTAGTCTGCAGTGTGCAATCATATTCCTTTGCTTTTTGAGGCAAACAGGTCAAGTGATTTTCAATCCTCCTACTCTTGTAATAGCAGTTTCTCTTTGTACTCAATTGCCTCTGAAGACAACTGAATGGGGTCTCCCCAGTGCGTTTCCTCCCAGTATTAATACACCTTCATATCTCTTCTGGAAATCCAATATTACCTTGCTTCACTCTCCATAGCCATTCATGAATATATGGAATAAAGCAGAACTAATTCTTTAAAAAGCATTACAAAACTCCTTTTTTGCTGTTTTTTTTTTTAATTTAAATTTACCACTCAGAATACTGGGGTGGGATGGAAAGGGATCCACTCAAAAGTGTCATTCTATGCTAATACAAATACCACAAACTTTAATTTTAGATTTGCAGCAAAGCCAGGCTGCAGAGAATTTGCTAAGAAATTCTAAGTAGGAAGAGCTTTGTGCTTGGAAGGCTTCTGTTTTCCAACACTTAAACATCCCATTACATCAGGTTTTCAAACAGGATGCCCTAACCTGAAGAGCCCTGTCTGTTTCCCCTTGAGGGGCAGGGGCCAGGGCATGGCCACATATTGGGGCTGGGGCAACTTACCACTGCCTGCCCCAGCATCTAGGAGGGTTGGGGAGCCCTGCAGACCACTCTGCAGGGCTCTGTGTGTGTTAGAAATGTAAACAAATCTATTGCAATCCACTTCCAGTTTCCCAATTGCAACCGGTTTCGCGATCTGGCCCAATATGTGGCCAGAAACGATGTGATCGTAGCTATCACGTTGCTGCTATTCCCCCAACCCCACAAGGTCTTTTACAGGGGTTCCTGAACTCCCAGAGAGTTTGAGAACTGCATTACAGCAAAAGCCTAGTGACATCTTAAAAACAGCTCTTAGAGGAGGACATTTTCAGAAAAGGCAACATCAAATTACCTGCTTTAACGGATTTATTTAGCGTGTTGTACACGGCCTGCTGGTAATTTTTTGGTGGTGTTGCTTGCTGAAGGTACATGGAATAGATGGAGCTGGAGTTTACAGTTTGTGGCCCTTTCCTGGGAGACTGGGGCCGTGAGCCTTTATCAGCTAAGAAAGGCCTGATGGCCACAGTTAAGGGAAGATCAGGCCTACCATCTCCACCAGGAAATAATGGGGCACTAGAAGGTTGATATGTGGGACTAGGAGGCACGGATATTCTCTGCTGTATTTGTTGCGAGGAGCTAGGCTGATGAATGCTGCTTGCTGGTGGTAATGGGACCGGTCTTTGTCGGTTTGCTGCTGTTGAACCAGGTCTCGGAAGGCTGCCATCCTTTCTTCTCTCCAGGGAATTTGTTGAACCTGTTCCTAAAGGAACAGAGTTTGGATAGGTCCCATAGTTTTGAGGTAACTGCTTACTTACACCAGAGACGGTTGGTGGTATTTTCCCCATATCAAGACCCTAGAGAAGAACAAAAGATGAAATGTTAGGAAACCCAAGAAGCTTTTCCATTCCACAGAAAACCCAAAAATGAAAAACAAACCAGGAATTACACTTGACAATTCATCACTTGAGGAGCTGTGCAAGGAAGGAGTGGGATAAAGGGGGGGGGGCTGGACTGTCACCTTCTGTGCAATGAGCTCACTGCCACCCACCTGCTTGGATGATGGATGGGGATGAATGAGGAGGCAGTGGCAGGAAGGGCGGTGAATTTTCTGTGCCATACAACACGACCGGCCCACAAGCCAGGCATGTCTCAGTTTATTCTAGTTTTCAGGGTCCCCGGTTTTTGGGTGTCTCTGCCTTTACTGGGGGTGCAATCCTAACCTAGAGTTAGACCGGCACAGTTAGGCCAGCAAAGTTTGGCCAGCACAAGGTACACCATAAATTATGTTTGGACCACTATCGGAGTCAGAGAGGCCAGCACACAGAAGTGCGCCATGCTCCCTGATGCCGAGTGGTCCAAACCACTTTTAACACTGCAGCTTGTAACTCATGTTGCTTTTCCTGGAACATGGCTCAATTTCAGTAGCTGTGAAAAAAATACAATAAATCAGTATAGGAAGCCCTAATACTAAAATGTTCAAAATTTGCTGCTGCCAGTACTTGCACATTAAAGCCTGCATTATCTGTGTAAAATAATTTCAAGGGAAAGAAAAAAAAGTGATGACGTTGATTGCTGTGGTAGATGTCAACGTCAGAGCCAGGTTGCAATGGCTAGCAGCCATCTCGAAATCTGGAGGTGTGTTATCCAGCCCAGGGTCCCCTAAATCAGTTTAGCCTTGAGTGCAATATATATATGGTACAGTTTTGTTTATCAGACTTGGCATCATGAGGCTGCAATCCTGGAGTTAGGCAAGCACAGTTAGGCCTGAGCAAAGTTTGGCTAAGGGCCACCATAAAGCGTGTTTGGACCACTCTTGTAGTCAGGGAGGATGGCGCACGTCTGTGTGCTGGCCTTTCTGACTCTGTGGTCCAAAAGCGCTTTATGGTGGCCCCTGTGCCAGCCAAACGTTGCTGGCCTAACTGTGCCGTCTTAACTCCAGGTTAGGATTGTGCCCTGGGATGGAGGTTACACCAGGATGGCCATCTCTGTTTGTATCTCTAGACTTGGGTGGTGAGAGTGAACAACCTTCTCTGATTAATCCCAGGTTACCAATTACAAGGATGAAGCAGGGAGCCAAGAGGCGATAACTTACAATCTTATACAGAGGCCTTGCACATAAACATGCAAAAGCAATGTGTTTTTTTAAATAGCTATATGAAGTAACAAAACAATCACCCACCAGTTTATCAGTGCTTCCTAACACTGAAGATGGCAAAGGCTGACTAGATATAGTTCCTTGTTGTTTTAAAGCAGCGTCCATATTTGACTCCTTCCAGTCTACATTGGAGATTTGCGGAGGCTTTACCACAGGAGCCGAGTTCTGTTTTAGAGCTGGCCAGTTTCCATCATTTGCTTGAAACAGAGGAAAAACATTTTACTGAAGGGCTGCTAAAACCCAAATTTGTAAAGAGAAAAATACATTTTAAACAGAACAGGACCAATCAATTATTATTCTGATTAATGAAATCAGAGTAGCCCAGAAATTAAGCCCAAAATCAATTTAAATGTGTTTTTAATCTAAAAATTTGAATCACAAGAGAAGGCCACAAGGTTATCCAGCAGGCAAAACAAGCTACTTATACTCAGTGCTGCCCTCAATACTAGGTTAAAATTAGGTCTTGCAAGACTTCATGATTTTGAGGATACATTTGCAGATACCTGCCAGTTCGTGCATACAAACAGAATGTTCTATGTTATGTTACCCTTTTGTTTGAAGTGAAAAAATAAAGCTATATCTGCAACTGTGTTTCCAAGAGCACCATTTTGCTCAGAGTCATTAAGGAGTAGAACTTAGTTATTACGAAAATCCCTGATTGTGAATTGAAGGATGAGGCAGCTAGAGACTCTAAGCAACTAACAACATAATAACACTTGTTTTTAAAGATAGAAAAAACAGAAACCACTAAATAATTACAGAGCCAAATAACAAGGTTTAGCAAACCAATTTCACATGCAAGATTTATTTGGCTCATGTGAAAGCTAATCTCTCTGTATACATGTGGTCCTGGAAATTTCTGCTGAATGACCTTTTATTTGAATTAAATCTCCCTCAGAAATATACATATCTCCATAAGCTATGCAGAGCCCAATAAACAGGGATAAATAAAAATAAAAATACATTAGACTGTTAAATAATCACATTAAATCAACTATTGTTATTTAAATTTTGTATGTAACTGAATTCTATAGATTTTTTTGTGCAGAAAAATCATTAGTTTAAATTAAAATACTTTTGAGTTCTGATTGGACAGCTAAAATATATGTTGGTTTGTGAACATACAGTACAAACACTGCTCTTTTTTATTTCCTGACCACCACAAAGAGTCGCCTTCAGGCCCAACATCAAGGTCTGATATTGTCCATGATATTTTATTATCATCATCTGGAGTAGCACAAAGAGCCAGAAAGTCATGTGAAAACACTTCTGTCCAGAGGTTTAGTGGTAAATTTCAAATGGCAGCAGCTTCAAATGGCAGCATCCCATACCTGACTCACATGCCCAGTACGGTGGTCACCCACAATGCCAACTAGGGAGATCCTGGCTGGTTTGCTTCCTTGTTCTCCCACTTAGCTAGTGAGCTCTCACTTACTCTTTCCTCCCCAGCTTTCCTTCTCTCATCCCTCCACACCACCCACTCTGAGGCTCTGTCTTCTGCTCCATGCACTTCCTCTCCCTTCCCCACCCTGCCACAACTAGCTCTCTCTTCCCTCCCCTGGTTCCTTACTTTTGGCACCACAACCAATGATCCTTTTCCCATGATCCTGCCTTTTAAAAACACAGAAGCCAACACAGGAATGAAAAGGGAAGCAGTGACAAGAGTGGTGGGTTAGAGATGCTCTATCCACCACTCTAATTGCCAACATTTCCCTACTTTCTTCTCTCCCAGCCAGTAAAAAGCAGTGGCAGTGGTTGTAGCGTTCTACTTCATCTGGTGAGGTCATCAGAAGACATAGACAGGTGTTGCTCTGCCACACACACATGCACACACATGCATACCCCAATACCCCCATGCTTCAAACGAGACAGGGTCAACTGACTAACGAAACCTTCTCAGGCAGAGGGCTGACTGTTAGATTCAGTCTGACCCTACCTCACAAAGAGATAGGATGTCTGCAGTTCTCTGAACTGGATCAGAATGGTTGTTAAGCTGAAACACTTGTCTAAACTTGGAACTCCACAAATCAGTTCTGGTAACATCATATCTAACTGAATATTGGAAGATATATTCAGGCTAAGTTTGTTTTAAGTTTCATAATTTTTCCATTTTCAAGATGAGGAAAAGTGATAAGAAGGCTATGGGAGGAAGCATGGTATGTCTACAAAACACACTTCAAATCACACCTCTTATATATGATGATTCCACAAAAGTTGGCCTACATGGAACAATTTATTTTGAAATAAAAAATACAGTACTTTCAAAAAGAGGAACAAATCATTTTTGTGGACTGCTCTGAAATGTTTCGTAATACTGCAGCATAAAACTGAAAGCTTAAAAAAATTTCCTTTCTGAAGCAAAATTGAAGTTGAAGCAAATGCCAATTTCTTGAAGCATTAGGGTTTTACAGCTTTTTAAAAAACCCAATGGTTACTCATCACACATCCAAAAAAGTGTCCCTTGCTAAAGTTACGTTGTTATTATTATTAATTAAATTTCTATCCTGCCTTTCTGCTCGTACTGGGGCACCCAAGACGGCTCACAATATTAAAATTGCAAAAAATAAAGTAAGATAAAAGATAGGATTAAACAATTTAAAAATGAACAGGCCTTAACGGATCCCACAATGGATCCCGCAACTTAAAAATGCCAGGCCCGCATGTCAGCAGCAAAATGCCAACTAAAAAAAGACTTTTTCTACATATGTAGGTTCTCTATTATGGAAACCAAGATGTACATCAGAGAACACCATGATTTCAGAAACAAAGAAGCACCCAATATTTCATAGCAATATTATGTAGCAATACCTTGCTAACGTATTACCTTTGATTCACTTTGTAGCATTGCAACCAGACTCACTCCCCACTCAGTGATATATGAGAAACTACTTTAGAAAGCCCCTTCAGTGTTTTGCTATGTGGTACTGGGGAATAGTCTGCTGTTCAAGAAACACAACTCCAAAAGCTGTTCTGGACATGCAAGGAACTAGCCAAATAGCAGCCCAATCCTAGGCTCTGTAGTGCCAGAGGTACTTAGTGACACTTGGGGAATAGGGAGCACCAGCGCTGGAGCTGAGCACCAGTCGGAGGATGCCACATAGATGAACAGTGGTATATAGCACTACCCGCTCAGAGGTGAAGCTTTTGGGGGGCAGGAGGAGCAAAACAGGGCAGGGGCAGGGAATTAGGCCTGGGAAGGGGCTGAGATAGCGGCAGCCTCTGTCACCATATCCCATCCTCCCTCCCAGGCCAGGCAGCCCAACATGGGCCTCCTTGATCCTGGGACTGACTCCCAGGTAAATGTGTTTAGAATTACACGGTTAATGAGGCTTTCCAATGAAAAACAAAATGAGTAATATTGGTATTATCATAACCAACAAGCAGAATTTATATACCGCCTTTCTTTTGTCATCAGATTTCTCCTCCGACTGTAATTCAAGGCAGTTTTCATAGGAAAGCTTTTCTAAATCCCGGTAGGGATTTTTACAATGCAATAAACTTTAATCTTTCATAGAACATCTCATTCCAGATATAATAGATTTTTCTCAGTCTGGTATCTTTTTGGCTGCATTTGCCTCCTTACTAAACCTGAAACTCTGATAACTATTTACTAAAAATTTCACAATAAGTGACTCCAATGTCCTTTTAAAGGAAAGAGATTGTGTGTTCATGTGTCTGGACCCACACAGCAAGCCACCTGAAAATACAAGGCTGAAGACTGCTTACAAACAATACCAGCTTCTGACAAAAGGTATTTACTGCTCTGAATTCACTGTCCACGAACAGGTGGCTTATATGACCTTTATAGACTAGATACCAGAAAATCTTGTATTAGCTATTCATCTTTACTAAATATATGAAGAAGACTAGTAATATAAAAGTGTTCACTCACTGAAAATACACACACACACACACACACACACACACACACACACACAGCAGGACATGATACAATTTCTAAAGAATTCCCTGTTTAATATGCATCTGTATGCTGGAGCTCAGATGACCATACTAAAAATGGAATTTCTTAGCTTGCCGAAGATTCTATGGACTCACAGTGCAGGATCTCAGAAAGAGTAGATGCTGAATGGATGACATTGTGAACAGCAGATTGAAGAGAGGGAGGTGACAGAATAGGATCCACTACTATGTCTAAATCAGAAATCTTCCAGGGAGCTGGAGATTTTTTCATACACCCATAGTCTGTATCTACAGGAGACAACCAAGTCCAGTCACACAGAAAAAGAAAAAGGGGAGAAAAGGATGTGAAAAAAAAAATTACAGTATAATGACAAGAGAGAAAATAAAATGTAAAAGAGAACAGGAAAATACAACACAACATATTTTTAAAAACGAACCCTCTTTGTACTGAATCTGGATATAAATCATTTTCAAGTTAAGATCCTGGGCAAAAAAGGTCGCCTTTTAAAAATAAGTGCATATATAATTACCCTAAATATGAACATTCTGCAAATACTATCATTGGTTTCTATAGACAGCACTTATAAGGAGGGAGGGAAGGAACACAACAACTTAGAAACCACATTTTCAAAAATGGCTACATCAAATTCAACAAGTATCTAAGTTACTTGGGAGGTAAGTATGTTTCTTGCAAGCAAGGCTGCTTGGGCCAGTTGAACACCAGACATTGTCTGTTTAAAGAAACACTATGCAAGCGAAACAGCAGGCGGCAGCAATAGTTTGCATAAGATGCACAGAAAGACCTATGATGCAATGTTTACATCTTTAGAATAATGCCCATGTCAGAAGTGTTCTAGTTCACACTTTTAGAAATTCCAAATGAACCCATGCTTAATAAGAACTGCATATGATACTGCAGCACTTGCAGTAAACCATGCAAAGGCATTTAATAGTAACTGTGGGACTGAGGTGAAAAAAGAGAAGAAGATCAAGTACAGCTGAAAATTGCAACACATACATGGACAGGGCAGCTGCTAGGACAGGTCTTTCCAATGTGAATATTTAACTATTAAACAAGCCAGCGTGCAAAGGAGTTAAACATTCCCCTGATAAAGATTTTATTTAAATACATTAGGAATACCAATCCTGGCAGCTCCCTGTCTGTATGCTTTCAAGAAGAAAGCACCTTGGGTCATGTTTGCGAAATGACTACAAAGCTCAACTAGCTCAGCGTAGAAAAAAACAATGGGGATCCTAGCTCAGTCTAATTTCACAGAAGACCAACCAAGAAAATGAAATTTCGTACCTGTTAATTCCAGTTCTTGGGAGAGGAAAGTGGCATTCTGAGACCATTTGGGATAGCCCCCATATGAGGGAGAGGCTATCCTGAAGGGTTTGGGAATGCCACCTCCCTCTACCAGAGAACTACTTCATTGCCACCTCCTGCCGCACAAACAGCAGAATCAGTTACGAAGTGCATACCTGATCTGGATCTTCCATGAGTTGCGCTAGTGGTAATGGTGAGGGACTGTGGCTTTACTGGGTCGACTGGCACACTGTAATTATTGGGACTAGGAACTTGAATGTATGGCCCCACTGCAGCGACTCTGCCAGAAGCATTCAAGGACGACTGAGGCGAGGATGTTCCATTTATCCGATTTAACTAAAAGATGACACATCAAAATTTATGTTAACATCTGCCTATCCCTCCACATTTTTTTAAAGGAAGAATTACAGAATGCAGTGCTTTTACCCTGTATTTCCCTCCCCTTCCACACCTCTCTTGGCATTTCTCTTCCTATATGAACTCAAACTTTGCTTTTGCAAACTATGTTTAAGAAAATCCCAATTCCACTTTACAATCTCTGCTCTTCAGTTACTCTGAAGTCCTGAATGCCAGAATATATCTACTGACAGCCCCTTTCATCTAGGAAGGCTTCTTACATTTTCTCTGAAATACAGTGCTTTGCTGAATGCCAGTGAGATGTAGCCCATATAACGCAAGATTCCTGAGATTGATTGGCAACTTCTACTGCCAATATTATCCAGCAACTTCAATAAAAATTGCCACCAAATTAATTTATTCACAGTATTACTGTTCCCAGCCTAACAAAAAGTTCTTGAGCAGGAACTAATATTTTACAATTGATTTGAATTTGTTACCTAATATTTATTTTATATCCTAATAATAAAAGCTGCAGCTGCAATCTTTAAATGATAACTAGAACATCACAAATAATATACTTTCAGCTTTTTGTCTCTGAGAATTGTGGAAATGGTATCAGTTTCTATACAAGTTTAAAAGACAGAAATATTTGCATCTATTCACATGTTAGGGCTCAAGAAAATGGAAACGATGAAGCTTTATGAGCTTTGTAGAAGTCACGGAAATGTGGCCCTTTTAATAGTTTATCTTACAGGGATGTTTTCTTTTTGACGTGCCTCAACTTTTTTCTTGTACAGGCGATCACGTAGCTCATTGATACGCTTGTCCATCATGGCCACCTCCATGTTGCGTTTGTTCAAGAGTTCTTTCTGCTGCTGAAGCTTGGTGTTCTGCTCCTGGTTAAGCCTGTTACGAATCTTTAAAAATCATACTGGTTATCATTCAAAACCAATGTAATTTCATTCACATTTTAAGGTGACAAACAAAAAAATTCATGGCCATTAAGAGAACTAGTTCTCTGGACTGAGGCTACATAAATTAGATAAGTCTAATAAGTAAAACATTAGAATCCTAGATAAGTAAAACATGTGAGCACGCCTTAATTCATAAAGAACACTCAAAAAGAAAAGCAATCTCATATAATTGATTTTAATTCACAGAAATACAGTTGATGAGAAATATATTCAAGGAATATGATTATGTCCAATACAAAAATCACACTACTAAGGGTGCAATCCTAACCAACTTTCCAGCACCAGGGTAAATGCAATGCAGCTCTGAAGTGAGGGAACAAACTTTCCCTTCCTTTGAGGAGGTCTCTGTGACTGCCCCCCCAACTGCAGGATGCAGCACATGTCCCACTGGCACAGCTATGTCAGTGCTGGAAAATTGGTTAGGATTGTGCCTTGAGTCTCTACTACTTCCAAAATAACATTCTTAATATGAGAGGGGAAAAAAGAAAGAGGTAAGGAAACAGAGTATGCAACCAACCCAGTCTCTCTAGCACTAGGCTGGCCTGGAGGTGTACTGGGAACAAGGTCAACATTCATCTCCTGCAGACTGAACGTAACTGGATGCAGGGAGGAAGGCTGTGGACTACCAGGTCTTTTACAACCTGCTGGTATGCAGCCTTCCTGCAGTCTTTACTTGTTTCTGGTCTGAGCACATCCAAAGGCAGGGTGCACAGCAACTAAGTAGACCACAACCTTTCTGCACATTCAAGACTATTAGCAAGGCAATTCTTGTGTCAACAGTTCTTTCTCCAAGAAAGAACTTCAACAAGACACTTCAGCAAGACCAAGTACATCACTGACAAACTAGAGAAAGGAAAATCTCACTTTTATTAAATGGGAACATAGGAAGCTACGTTATAGTCTGACAGTGTCCATTTAGCTTAATGCTGTCCACAAGGACTGGCAGCGGCTCTCCAAGGTTTCAGGCAGGAATTTTTCTTACCTGGATATGCCAGAGAGTGAACCTGAGGCATTCACAGCATGTGTTCCACCACTGAACTAATGAATACTGTACTATGTAAAATACATGTCTTAACTGTTTACCTGTAGCTCTTGGTACAATTTTTTTAATTCTACAGCAGCAGGACCTGTCATCTGTCCATTATACGACTGGAATCCATTCAACTTCCCTTTCCTCAAGTCCTCAAGCTGCTGAGTAAGCTGATCCACTTTTAACACTGCAGCTTGTAACTCCTGTTGCTTTTCCTGGAACATGGCACTGATGTGCTCAATTTCAGTAGCTGTGAAAAAAATACAAAATAAATCAGTATAGGAAGTCATAATAGTAAATGTTCAATATTTGCTGCTCCCAGTACCTGCACATTAAAGCCTGCATTATCTGTGTAAAATAATTTCAAGGGAAAGGAAATCTGGAGGTGTGTTATCCAGCCCAGGGTCCCCTAAATCAGTTGATTTAGCCTTAAGTGCAATAGATATATGGTACAGTTCTGTTCATCAGACTTGGCATCATGAGGGTGCAATCCTGGAGTTAGGACAGCACAGTTGGGCTAGGAAAGTTTAGCTGGCATAAGGGCTACCGTAAAGCTTGTCTGGACCACTCTCGGAGTCAGGGAGGATGGCACACGTCTGTATGCTGACCCCTCTGACTCCGAGAATGGTCCATACATACTTTAGGGTGCCCCTTGCACCACCCAAACTTTGCTGGCCTAACCATAGGCTAGGATTGCACTCTGTGTCAATCATGGAAGCCAATTATTATACATTATTGTAATGCCAATAAAGGCTTCTCGACTCGACTAATAACTGCAAAAGTCTATTTGGGCTGAAGAGGCTCCATATACTGACCTTTATATTACAAGTTATATGTAATATATGTATATATATTGTACACGAAATATATATGTACGTATATAACAAGTTTCAGCTAAGAATATACACAAATATACGAATATATACAAACCATTCCCCCCCCAAAGCTTTCTAAAGACAAAACAACATAAAAACAATAACTTCAATTTATTACTGTTTTGTTCCAACAGTATTTGGATACTTCACACAATCACTTTCCCCTACACATGAATAATTTCTTGGCCAAACGTGCTCATACTGATGTGGGGAAACGTAAGTGTAAATCAGGCTATATATGGATACAGCTGCAGCTGTTCCCTTCATCATATCAGCTGGAAAAAGTGCAGTCACGATTGCAGAATAGCTTCTGGCAGATTTCATGTTCTAAACAGCTCACATTAATGTTTTCCCACATAACCACGATACAGCAGCAGCAGCTCACGTGGAAGGGCATCTGACTGTGTGACCTATACTAGCCCTGAATCAGCCCAAGGATGGCAAGTGATGGGAGTTAAAGAAACGGGAAGAAATCACCCGTACACAAATTGCCATTCATAATCTTGCTGTAATCCACCTGCCCTCTCATGGCACGAATTTTTTTCAGCTTTGACTCCTGAGTCTCTACTCGCTCTTTAAGTTTCTGTAGCTTTTCACTCTCCGACACAGATTGCTGTTGACGGCGTTCTTGCTGCTTGAGATAACGTAAACGTTGTTCCTATCAAAACAAGTACAACATGTAATCATGCAAGCTATTTTTAGAAAAGTGTTACCAACCACTTGCCTTTTTAAAAAAAAATCACATTGAGATAATTCTTTAAAGTAGATAGCAGTTTTTGTGCGTACTGAAAGTTTTAGTCTGGGAACAAATACATTTAATAGCATTCAATTTTTTTTAAGAATCTACTATGCCATTTTTTTTGTCTGCCTAGGTTGCATTCTCCAAAATATACAAATATTTCATCTCTGAAGGTAGAAGATCTCATGTACACGAAAACAATTCCAGCTGAAACCTTCATTCCAACACATCTTTGTTGGAATGAATATTTCAGCTGGAGTTGTTTTTCCAACTTATGTTTCCTGCTGCTCAAACATACTTCCTCCCACAGCAAAATGGCTCCCAATCCTCCATTATACAATTTCCCAAAGGAAGTAATGACCAGCAGAGGACTACAAACAGACAAAGATAAGGAGATCTGCAGCAAGATAAAGGCTGCTTCTTTAGAATGTCAGCTTATGGACTGAACAAATACAGGAAATGCTTCCCTTTTCTCCTGTAGTTTTCCTTATAACTTATATATAACTTAAATATATAACAAATATAACTTAAAAGTTTCTCCACACACAGATGCTAATTCATCTTCTGTATGTTGTTGGTTCTGTTAAGCTTTGTTAAGGCTAACATTACAGAGTTATGATCCTTGTATTTTCAAAACTCTAAACATTTGTTATAAAGATTAAGAACACTTGTACTGAAATTCTAACACTGTTAAATCAATAGGCAGTTTTGTTGATAGCCAAAGAGTCTGGATCACTTATGGATACTGTGAGCCTAGATACTCTCTTGTTTATTAAAAATAAATATATGTCAAAAAATCACCCAGGCAGTCCATTCCTATGGGAGCCCATAAAAGAACTACACAGCATTAATACTTTATCACTTCTCAATTATCAACTTTTCCATATTGCTGGGATTCAGAGTCTGCTGTGAAGGCAGCACATTTTTAGCTGTTGCATTCCTCTTCTTTACTGGAAGTGAAATTTACCTTGGCAACCAACATTTGTTGCTGATTTTCAATCTGCTGCTGTTGCCTGGCAGCCATATCCTGAAGTTCCGAAAGTGTGAGTTCAACACGAGGATTCCCTACCTGCAGAAAGTAATAACAGCACCATTAGGGCATCACTATACACTGTGACCTCTCAGAATTTATTCATATTTCAGATGCCATTCATTTACATCAGGCCAATCATGTTCTATAATAAATGTCCCTTAGAAAGCAGTATACCCTGTTCTAAAAAATAGCAATATACCCTGTGTAAAAAATATACACAGTAAAGACAAGGAGACTGAACCTGTGGGCCAGGGCGTACCAGATCCTCAAGTGTGCCTAACATACTTAACAACTCCACCACTCAATGCCCTTTGGAGTAGCAGTGATCTCACCTCCTCTCTCAATTTATGGCAACCATCATCATCCTGGGAAAGGAGTCACACACACACACACACACACACACACACACACACACACACACACAC
>JAJKFI010000033.1:10399852-10415731 GCA_029204185.1 Lerista edwardsae
GGAAGGAAGGAAGGAAGGAAGGAAGGAAGGAAGGAAGGAAGGAAGGAAGGAAGGAAGGAAGGAAGGAAGGAAGGAAGGAAGGATACTGTACTAGCTGTGTTTAACTTTTGCTCAATTAAATTTGAGGATAACTTTAATGAGGTGCTGAGGTGAACTAATACATGTTTGAAATAGGACAAATTCACCTTTAAACACAAAAGAAAGACAATAAATGTTCAAATATGAGAGGAAAGAACACAAGAAGAGGCAAGAGGAGGGAAGTGTGATATTTCTGTGTAGACCATTGAGCCAAACCCTGAACTTCTTCGATGAGGTACATACTTTGACACAATACTCTCACAGGAAGTAGAGCACAATGTACACAATGCTACATGGATTACACTCTACCCTCCCTGAAAAAAAATCAGTAGTACAGCATGTGAAAAACTGACAGTTTGTAACTTTATGCACCCATTCTGCAAATCAAATACAAAACCATCAAAGAAGCCCAAACTGTCCCCCATCAGTGGAGAATATGAATTTTGGCACACACACTAACTTATATAGCTTTCCCCCCCCCCCATTTATTTGATTCTTATAATTTTCATTTTTTGCAGAGCTCAGGTAGTTGCTCCTTGCCACCACATCTCATAATTTACAGGTTGAGTATCCCGTAGCCAGACTGTTTGGGGCAGGAAGGTGTCTGGGTTTTGGTATAATTGCATAAAAACAGAGATATGCTTCCTCTTCTTCTTTTCACTATTATTCATTTAGGTGTCTGCTGGCCTCTTGGACATTTTTCTACAAAGGCACACACCACAGAGCAGAGAAAAGAACTTATAGCCCATACACAGGAATGAGCTCAAGAACTTCTAGTGTTCACATTACAAAAAAAAAAAAAGTCTTTTTAAAGTCTTGAACAAAAACGTCTGAACTTCAAATGTCCAGATAATGGATAGTCCAGCTGTATAAGTAGAACTTGAATTCCTTTTTCAAAAAGAAAATTTCTTTTTTAAAAAGCAAGCTTTTAAAAAATCAAAAATCAAAATATTCTCAAATAAGATTTCAAAATAACCAACTGTTCCCAGCAGATCATACAAGCTATCAAAATCAGAAATCTAAATTCAACTGCAATGCTCAAGATTGTCTGCCATCCATAGGATTCTATTGCTCACTGCTATCTTTTATAAGACTTGGATGCCATTTGAGGGCTAGCCATATTCTAAGTATGCAACATCACTTATAGTCACTTTGGATTGACCAATCTATCAAAATGACAGGACCATCTTTTGTCTGGACATAGAAAGATGAAGATTTATGGGGCCTGAGTACTATTGTTAGGGACCTCTGTTAGGCACTCTCATTCAGAAATGAAACTCGGATCTTTGCAAAAGTAAAAAAAAAAGCCTTTATTTTACAACTGCGCAGCTGGGTATCTGAAAGGGGATGTTTCCTCAAAGCTTTCAGAGACCATTTTACAACTGGTAAGTTTTTCCTTATATTGGAGATGCGTGCCTCCCACGAGTAATAATTATTCTTAGCATTTTACCACAATTAGGAAAGTACATAACAGTTCAGCACTTTGCATTACATAGGCTACTGCTTCAGCAAGTCTTGACCAGACTTAGCTAGGTCTGCAGTTTATGATTTAACTTCCTCTAGTATAGCAAAAGGTCATTTGTTCAGTCAACAGTCTAAAATTGTCACTTTATGTGCTAAGTTCAAGGGGTGATAGAAAGGACAAGGTTCCTGAACTTTTATGGATTTGATACATAGCACATTTCTTTAATCAGCAGATACATTTCTTTAATCACAATACCCAAAAGCACAGAAGCTCCACTCTCACTATCTGCTTCCAAAAATGAACCCGAATATATCTCATATATGTATCAGAGACTTCAGGAAGATCATAACAGATGAAGTTATTATCTTTCATTCTAAGAGTACAGCAAGGATAATCCTCCAAACACAAAAATGTGAACATTTAAAAGAAAGGATTGGCCTACAGAGCACATTTAAGCCAAACAGTTTCGTAGAATAGCCAAGCAATCATATTCCATATCAGCAAGACTGAAAATTTCATATTAAACCCAAATATCAACCCTCTGCAGCTTTTGTTATGCACAACAGGAAC
The DNA here is from genome assembly GCA_029204185.1 of Lerista edwardsae. NCBI lineage: Eukaryota > Metazoa > Chordata > Lepidosauria > Squamata > Scincidae > Lerista > Lerista edwardsae. Next base: position 10,401,966 of record JAJKFI010000033.1, read on the forward strand.
AGGTTGAAAACTCCTATCTTTTTCCTAAAAATATGTTCAAGTTATCAGTGTGGAACACTACAAGGTTTTCCATTTAATACAAGTGGCTAAAGTGTCTATACAGTTTCCAAAGAAAGCCATTTTATACTTTTAACTAAAGCAGATCAAAACAGAATAATACATTATTAACCAGTAGTACAAACATGTCTTCTATAAAATTATTTACTTCATAGAAAAATATTTTACTATCACAGCCTTTGCCCAGCAAATTCAACTATTCAGCACTGGAGAAGGAAGGAAGAGAAAAAAGGAAAAACAGATTAAAACCTGTAGCTTTACTCGCAGCTGCTTCCGTTTCATCCACATGACAAAGGATGGCAGAGAGGACAAGTAAAACTCCTCTTCAATCTCAGCGCTGTAATTTTCAGAGATCAAAATCAATGTGTTAGGCCTCCAAAGCAGAGCAACCCAGTCTTTGAACATCAGAGAACTTGGTAATAAAAGTACCCTCAAGCAGACAGCAGTACCTAACTTGAGAAGTTAATTATCGAAGCTCAAGCTTTTAATCTAATTCAATATAATTTATAGTTAAAGTTCAGTCAAGATGGCTGATGAAAGTTCAGCGAAGTTTGCAGTCCTGCAAATCCAAAACAAAGCCCTTGATACGAATACCGTGCTCAGCAGAAACAGCATTAAATGCTCCAAAATATGGCCGGTTCCTCAGAGCAATGGTTACAAATGTAGCTCACACTAGCTATTAGTAGCTCTCCAAATGACATCACTCACCTTTAAAAACAAACCTGGACCTATCACATGTAAGATGCAAAACATCCTCCTTGTTCCCACCAAGAGGAGAAATGAACCTCCTTGTTTTAAAAACATATAGTTAAAACAAAGGGCCTGCTGCAAACATTTACTCCCAAAGATTCCACAAATTCACTCCATGCTTAACATTCTGATGGCTTTTACGTTTATTCACACAAATCCTGAGGAAACGTATTTCAGAACTCCTAAAATGCCACTAGTACAAACTTCTCTCCCCACCCCCAAAATCCACTAGGCATTTTATACCCTGAGATCTGCTACAGAAATGATTTTTAAAAACTGTTGTAGCCTTTCCCCATAAGGGAGGTCCCCCCAACACAATGACAATTTTTTTCTGCCCCTTTTCATGTTCCCCTAATATCCTTTTTGAGATGTAGTGACCATAACTGGACACCATACTCCAGGCGTGGCCTTCCCATTGATTTGTACAGTAACAATAATATTGGCTGTTTTATTCTCACCCCCTGTCCATTGTAGTAATTCAATATGTGCGCATACTCAGAGGCTTTTTTACTTATTGCCACTCCTTGCATGAACGAGGACAAAATGCTAATGATCAAAATAGATCAAGCCCTGTCACAAATTAACAGCCTGATTCTAATACTGGCAGCCTGCACACTGCCCCAGCATTAGCCATCGTCTCTGTGCCAGTTGGCGGCCCGGCCCACCTGCACCTGGAAGTGGAAAGTTCCCTGTTGAATGGTTGGGAGGTGTCCCTGGGTGGGAAATGGCAATAGGAAGGCCACAAAACTGGGGGGAGTGGACTAGGGCAGTCTAGGCCCAGGAAGAGACAGCAGCCTTAACTGTAGCCAAATTCTACGCTCCTCCTGGGCCGCGGAGCCCAGCATTGATCTCCTTGGTTCTGCGCCAGCTGCAGAGCTGGTGCCGCTCCAAATAGACCCATAGAGGCTGCCAGGAGGCTGCCTTACCCCCAAAGAGACCTCTGGCTGCTCCCCTGGCCCTGCAGCATACAGCAGCACACATTTTGGCACTGCTGTACTGTGGAGCAGCAGCTCATAAAGGATTGAGCTCTAAGTCATGTTCTTCAGACTGAGAGCCCAATCCTATTGGGCTGCAATGCTGGCAGAATGAGCATTCCACCAGCATAACTGTCTCATGACAATCATAAAACCCTTCCAGCAGCTGCTAGAGTGTCAGCAGGTAGGCCAGAGCCTTCCCCTGCATGCCAGAGGAAGAAGGTCCTTCTTCAGAGGACCTTACGCATATAAGGTGGGGGAGGGTGGAACAAGGTTACGAAGGGGGGAAGAGCAGGATGGCTCCAAAAAGGGGGTAGGTACACTAGCAATGGTGGCTCCTAGCATCCTTCTCAGACCAGACCCACAACCTGTGATTTTGCTAGTGCAGGTCCAAGTAGACCCCTCTGTGCAGTTCAGTGGTCTCCCCAGAGGTGATCTCTGCTATTGCCCCCACCACCATCACCGGATGCAACACAAGCTATTCTGGCTTTGCTGCACTGGCGAGGGAGAGGAGAAGGGTAGGATTGGGCTATAAGAACAGTAAGCACTTGCACGTTAAAAATGGAATACTTTTCAAAGTGAAAACTAAAATTTTATCTTTTGCATTCCATACAGCAAACAGATGGTGCTACAGTGTGATACAGGCCCAAGTTTACATTTTTTGATGGATATCTCATTCTCTTGGAACTACATAAAACAGAACACCTTCTGGTTACAGTGAACATGAGATTATTGCCAGTTTAATGGTTTTATCCACAGTTCTGTCTTGCTGTTTTTAATTAGGTCAGAAAACGCCGGCAGCAAAATTCATTTGGAAATCCAATGATAAGACCAGTGGTCCATTTTATAGAAAGGAACATACAGATCAAATCCAGATAAATTACACAGTTTGTGGGATTCAACATCAAAATAAAAACATGCACAATGCACAATATAACAAAAATCAATGAACCATTGTCACATGCTAATACTTCATAGCTATACTGACTATCTCAAACATAACAGACGAACATTTGAGTATTTAACATGTACTAATTAATTGAGACATTACTATTCAGGAAAAAACACCCAATTTTTGCATATACAGTATCAGGCTACTTCTGCACACAACTGAGTGCTTATATGAATTCAGTCACAAAATCTCAAGAGCAGCCATCCTATTAATTAGCATTGCCTACTACATGTTGACACAGTTAGACCATAATAAAGGCTCAGAGATACTGAGAGTAGGCAGAAGCCTTCAGGTGTCAGCTTTCTGATATCCTATCATTTGTGATGTTTCCCCAGTGTTCTTTTTGCTCTTTCAGAACGGGAAGCAGGAGCTGCTGGGACACTGGGAAGGGGGGGGGGAACCCTGAAATTGTCTCCTTGACAAAAAGGTCAAATGCAGCAATTTATTTTGGCTCTTTGACAACTATCCATTGTGCAGGCAAAGCAAAATCACTGCTCCTCCATTCCAACAGCTGAGAGAAATAATAAATTAGTTTCAAAACAACTAAAGAGAGAGACCACCTACAAACTGCAAGTCGGCTCTTTGTGCAACTTACATTTTTTTTAAAAAAATGTAGTCCAGTACTAAGAATTGGAAACTGAGAAAAAAATATGGTCTTAATTCATGTGTCCAAAAAATACAGACAGAAAAGGTATATAGGTTCCATCATGTTTGCCACAATTATTTACTCAAGAGTAGTTGTGACTAACAGCACTGCCTCATTAAGTATTATAAACAGACACCAAACTCCTTTCAATGTAGACCCCACAATCCATCATCGTATTTTGATACATTTCAGCCCACTATGGTTAAGACTCATTATCAGCTTCTTAAATAACATGATTATTACTTTTCTATGTGTTTTCCTGAGGTAATGTTTTTAAGACAATGTTTACAGAGATGATGCAATGCACTAAAGTCATTGAACAAAACAAACACATTGAAAACAGCTTATACCTGAAATTGCTTCTGAGAGAGACACAATTGCATTTTCCTATTCCCCATATGTTCCCAGCAAAGCTCATTTTTTCAACAATTAGATTTTAATAAAGATTGCTATGCACATTTTATAGTTTGCAACTTATCTTGTCTACAACTAATAGGCTCCAACGCCTGTATTTCAATTCACATTTTCAGAGCTAAATATGGTTTCTCTACCATTAAAATGGAATAAAACACCACAATGACTGCAAATAATGTGTCATGGGTGAAAAAAGAAACTATTTCTTAAAAAAGAATAATTACCTGCTGGCAACTGTCCCATGAAATTGTGAAAGACAGTACTTTTATTTTGCTGCATAGTCCATCAGCTGTAAACTCTTGCATTGCTTCAATGTGCTTCAACTCCATCCCCCCCCCCCCCCGGATTTCCTTATTACAGCAATGGATATTAATATAAACTTGACAGTTTGCAAGCCAATTTGGCCAACACTCCCAGAAGTCTTACAAACGATAAAACCTCATTCTCAAATTTAGGAATCAATATCAGGTAAGTTTTGTACCTTTTCCTACTACACACAGAAGCTCGTTTTCCCAACCACCCCTCCTGCCCCACAACATTCTTAATCAATATGGAAAGCTGTCCCTCTGCATTCATCAGCAATCAGTGAACGGAAAAGGCTAGTGGATTTTGCCAGCAGTGAAAGACCTAATCATGACAAGATCAAGCCAGCTGTCAAGTCTAATCAGCTTGATGCGTTGCACTTTTCATATTCAATAGCGAATGTTCAGCGAGTTCTTCTTTGCAGCTGATTATGGGTTTAAGCTGAAAATACGGGCAAACTTTGCATTAACTCCAGAACAGAAGGTTTTAAATATGTCCTTTTGTGATACTAACTAGCTGTGCAAAACTACATGTGAAACGAAGTGGAAGGCCATTATTGGCTCCCCTTCTCACACTGCAGCAGTCTCTGCTGTTCAGCATAACAGGGTGCCATGTTGACTGGCATGCACTGAAACTTGCTATCTTATCAGAAGACACAGACTGTGCTAGACATGATAAGCATAATGTGCAAAAGCAAAATTGATGCTAACAGTTCAACTGAAGCTCTCTTTGCTACATCAGCACACTAAAATGGAGAAAGAAAACAAAGAGGTTTAACAAGTAGCAAAGAAGCAATATTTTAAAGCCAAGAGGGTTTTGTCACACTACAAGAGCATCAGCCAATTCTGATAAATTTTCCATTCATCCCCATCCCAACTATAAATATTAATAAAAGTCTGCTTTCAACAGCAAAATAAAAACAAAAACAACTTTCGTACATTTTATAAACCAGGTGTGGCACATAATACAATGCTTTTGGGTCCCTTCTGGGAAAAGAGTCAAGCAGGGCACTGTGTGCTGCAAGCTAGCAAAATGAAATTTCATACAGAGTATGTTTTGTATTGTTTTATTTTGGGAAGCTGTTTGAGAGGCACGGGGTGGTGGTGGCTGGATTAGTAAAGTGATGTTCCCTTCTTAGTTGTTCTTTACCTCAGCTGGCCTCAGGTTGGGACCCTGGTGAGGGAGGGGCCAACTGAGGGAAGCTCAGTCCCCAGAGTCTGCAACATCTATGACTGCTTGGACCTTGGGATAGAGTTCACCCCATATCATAGGAAAATCCATCCTGAGCTCTCTGGTCTCTGCTGCCTGCAGGTCCAACTGCATATGCAGGTGGCTGGGAGGGGCAACGTACAGACACCCAGACCAGCAGGTGCCAGAGATGAAGAAAAGGGCCTAGGGCGTGTGTGGGAATAGCTAGCTGGACAGGCTGTTGCAGCCGGGTCCTGGGGATCTGTCTTTCTACCCTTACTCTGCTCAAAATGTATCCCTTGGATGAGTGTTTTTGTGTGAGTAGACGGAAGGACTTGAGTCCTGGGTGCAGGGGTTCCCAACAGTCCTTTGCTTTTTTTTGCTGATGGCACTGTAATCTACATAGGCGAGTAGCGTGTGTCTCCCTATCCACCCGTGGGGCATCTCCCCATGGTTGGAGGTGGTGCCTGTGCTGGGTTGCCCACTCTTATTCGATGGCTGTGAGGGTTGGCCACTCATTGGACCTGTAGGGGCCCCCTGCTCAGTTCACAGGTGGCACTTACACTGTGGGGCTGCTTGGATACATTGGATGCTTGGATTAATTCCTGCATCCACTGCCTTGGACATCACACTACCAATATTCCTGCGTTGCTGTTTCCAGAGACTGGGGGTGTTACTGAGAAGGGCTGTGCCAGAGTTCCTCTGGCCAGACAGAGCATTTGGCCCTTGTTGCACAGGCATCAGTGCACAGTCAGGATAGGATGGCTGTAGCACAGTGCAGGTAAGATTGGGTTGAATTAGTTCAGGTTCCTTGTAATATGAAATAACCTACAGCCATTATTTTGATTAAATACTTAACTGTGTTTACAATACCCTATAGGGGATAATATGGAAGCAAAATATTTGAGTTGTTTGGTATAATGGGACGTATTGTGATTCTTCGATACAATATTTTTTTAAGATGGCAGGTATGAGGTGCTGATGGGGATCAGACATTTTCTGAATGTCTGAATTTTCAAGAACCCAAATTACAATATTTCTATCTCAGCATTTTAACAGTGAGCAGGAACAGACCCATCTCCATATCCCAATAAGTCTATCCCCTATTTTGTTATATAGGAACACAATCACACTACCGATTCTGGTCCCATGCTGGTATGAATATAGCACCAAAAGAAGAAAACACTTTTAATTGTCTAGAAAGGCCCTTGGGATGTCAAAACATTAAGTCTTTGAGTATACTATCATGTCAACATGCTAAAAATAGAAACCTTCCCACCACCACCCCACATCCATGCTGCTATTACACAGGCTGGAGAATTTACCTCCTCTCCCAAACACGCACTTCATCTGCTTATACTACTTCCATCAAGATGATGGGTTACAGACAGACTGTTTGCAGGCTCATGTAATCAGACCAGGGATGGGCAGCCTGGCAGTACAGAACATGCTTGACATGTACACTGGCTGGATGAGAACAAACAAACTGAAGCTTAATCTAGACAAGACAGAAGTGCTCCTGGTTAGCAGAACAAACATTTTGTGAATAGGGATTGACCCTGTGCTGGATAAAATAATGGCATAGTCTTGGAGTGCTCCTTGAGATGTCCAGTTCTAAGCCCTGGCCAGGAGTGCATTTGTCAAGCCGAAGACCGTGCACCAACTGTGCCCATTCCTAGATGTGTAAGATCTAGCCACAGTAGTATGTCTTGGTGACCTCACGCTTGAGTTACTGCAATGTGCTTTAAAAGGGGCTGTCTTTAAAGACTGTTCAGAAGCTTTAGCTGGTCCAGAATGCAGCAGCCTGGTTGCTTTCTGCAATTCTCATTTTTGTAAAAACAAAACAAAACCCAATGTTAAGTGTTTTTATTTCATTATCACAAAAAACCCCACCTCTACTACTGGGGCCTGGCTGGTTACCAGGACCATGCAACCAGTGGTGGGATTCAAATAAATTAACAACCGGTTCTATGTCCTTCAGGGCAGCCTTCAGGGCCATCCGCTGCCTTTCTTCCCTCTCCCAACCTAAAATTAGCAACTGGTTCTGCAGAACTGGTGAGAACTGGCTGAATTTCACCACTGCATGAACCCCCCCCCCCAGCACTGCCAACATCTGTCCTGATTATCCATGTGCTTCCTGGCACAATTCAAAGTGCTGGTTCTAATCTTTGAAGTACTACATGAATTGTTAGATCATGCTAAGATCAGTAGGGAAGGCCTGCATGTGTGTCCCACTACTCTCAAAAAAAGCCATTACTTGAGATCTGGAAGAGCCTTCTCAACAGTTGTGCCCAGGCTCTGTAACTCCCTCCCTACGGAAACACAGCTGGCCCTGGTAGCTTTTCACAGGTCATGAAGACTGCTGCTCAGAGCGGTAAGGAGTGAAGAGCGCCTGGAGCAAGAAAATATTTTATGCCGCCCCTCTTTCCAAACTCACCAACAGCACCTGGCTGCATGCTCTCGGAGTTGTGATGATGTCACATCACCACCCACTTCCTTATTTGAGGGCTCTCCAACAAAGAGTTTAATGAATGAGGCATTCCAATCCACCCTCACTTCTGGTTCCTCCTGGTGTCCTAAGGAGGTGCGAGTGGAAAAGAAGGGTGGAAGCAGCAGAAAAAACAGCATGAAAGAAGTTGTAAGCAGAAAGAAGCCTATTCAGAAGTAAGTCCCATTGTTGGCAATGGGTCTTACTCCCAGATAATTGTGCATAGGCTTGTAGACTTAAATGTAAATTAATCTGGCTACTGAAATGGTGGCTGCCTGTTAGCAGTCTATCCCCTTCCAGCTTTCCTCCCCCCACCCCAGTATTTCATGAATAAAATCTATGCACTGTATTGGTTGATTATCATTCTGTTCATCCTGTCAAGCAATTGTCTTTTTTTTTCTTTTTACCAATACAGTCCTATGCACAATTACGGGGGAGTAAGACCCATTGTCAACAATGGGACTTACTTCTGAGTAGACTTTCTGAGTATGACTTCTTCCATACTGTTTTTTCTGTTGCTTCCACCCAAGTGCCTCCTTAGGACACCTGAAGGAACTGGAAGTGAGGGTTGATTGGAATGCCTTGTTCATTAAACTCTTCGTTGGACAGCCTCCAAACAAGGAAGTGGGTGGTGACATGACATAATCGCAACTCTGAGAGCATACAACCAGGTGCTGGTGGTGAGTTTGGAAAGGGGGGATGCAAAATATTTGCAGGTGCTGTTATTTGCATTTTGATATTGCAAAAATTGCGCCCACCCTTTGAACTGCACCTGGACCAGCTGCTTCTCAGGCTCCACCCACGATACATCACTGCTTCTGTTACCCATGCTGTTGGTCTGTGCGAGTGTCTACTCTGCTCATTTTACTCTGCATATTATGGTACCTTTGTTTCTTGAGTGCTGTTTTTATCATTGTTTTATTGACATTACAGTAAAAGCTTTGTTAACTGGCACCCATGAATAGGGGCTGCTGGTTACCCAAATATGCCAGGTAAAGTATTTCTAAGACCACTTCTTAGTCCAACCACCTGACAGGACTTCCTCTGCTTCTTCTTTACCGGATAGGACTCCCTTTGCTGTGTTTCTCCTACTGCCTTCTTCACAAGGGCTCTCTACGAATGGAGACTCTACTTCCTAAGTATGGTCCACATGAGGAAGGTCATGGAAAGTCTTCATTCCAAGGAGGACCCTCATGAGGAAGGAAGCAGGGTGAGGTGGCACAGCAGGAGTCCTGTCTGGTAATTGAGGGTGGGAGCTGGGAGGTATTAGCCAGCACTTTGTAAAGCCAGAAACTCAAGTAACCAGCATCACTGCTTGCTGTCTCAGGCCAGCAGAGATGCCCATTAGCCAGGGTGGATTTGATTTAAATCAAGTCAATTTAAATTACTAGTAAAAAGGCTTGGTTTAAATCAACTCAACTTAAATCATAATTTTTAAAGAGCAACTGTCATCTCTGTCCCACAGCGGCTCCTCCTCTGACCCGCTATTGACTACCAACAGTCCCATTCACTTTAATGGGACGGCTGGTGATGTGGAAGTGACACAACAAGGTGAGGGACATGGCAGGCAGCAGGTGAGTGGATGCCCGCTAACAGGCGCTGCCATGATGGATCTGAAATGACAGGTTCTGTTTAAATGTAAAGACTCATTCTTGCTAGTAGTTAGAATCTTTAATATTATTTGCAAACAAAGTGAAGGTTTCCTATTTAGAATAATAAGCTGCCAGGTTAGTAAAACAGCGATATCAGAACCAATTTTAGGTCAATAGGTTAATCACACATAGTTGGCGAACTACTCAAATTCTTTTATTTAATTAAAACAATAGTATTACATATTCTTATTACATATTACATATGTACAATAATATTACATATTCTTATTACATATTACATAAGAATATTACATATTCTTGTATTTGCTTAAACATGTTTTGTTTTATGATTTATCTCATAGTTACTGTGAAATTGTGTGAATGGATCAATGCAGTGCATGTTATCTCAGCTTGCAGAGCTTGGATTCATTGAATGAGTTTACCAAAAATTTAAGTATTGCAGAATATACAGCCTCATGCTACATAACTAAGCTCCATTTCATGCTCCATTTCCATTTCATTAATAATTAACTAAATTATTAATGTATCTTAAATAGAAAACTATCTTTAGAAAGCTATCTTTACTCCAAAAGCATTTTATTAAAAAAATTGATAAAAATAAAAAAAATCTGATTTAAATAAAAAAATCTGATTTTTTTTTTAAAAACCATTGATTTTTATCCACCCTGCCATTAACAGAATGTGTTAGTTAAGGAAGGTTTTTAGTATATTATGTTTTGTGTCATAGTAGGTTTTTTTAAAAAAAAAAAAAGTAAGCAAGTTTGCCTATCATTTTAATGATGAGATAGCGGATACACATTTATATTTTACTGCAGTACAAAACTCCAGTGCTTTTATACTAACGGTAAAATGAACTGAGTTTCATGAATTTTAAGTTCTGCCATATATATATAAGTTCTGGCATATATATTTCATAATTTACATAAATGCTTCAAGAAATAGTGAGACAAAAGATAAGCAGCCCGTGCAGTCGTAATCAAAACCAGAAATCAAAGCTCCTCAAAATATGGAACATTTTATTAGTACATGTACCCAATTATATTTCCACAGGGAAAATGTGTACTATAATAACTGAGTACACAGAGTGTGTTATGGTATGGCTTATTCTTTTTGTTACATTCTTAAGTGTTGTATTATACAGAAAAAATTCAAACCAATTAAATAACAAAACAACTGTTCCTTCCAGCAAAAAGGTCTTTCTGTAATAAGACTAAAAAGATGCACATTAGGAAAGAAAACTTGAGCAGTCAAGGGGCCTCTTGCCAGAATGCTTTGTATTTAATAGTCCTTGACCTACCCTCCATTGCCCCAATCTCTTTCTTCATTTTCTTTCTATTTGCTGTTAATGTATATTGCTATTAATGTAATATTAATAGCTACCAATTTCAGATGCTATGAAGAAAGACAGAAATGTGTTTCTTGATCTTATAATTACAGTGTTTTAAATGCAATTCTATAGGCAATTACCGTACATTTGCTTCCCTAAACATGGAAACTGTCAATATTTACATTTTATTGCCTTAATTAAGAAGTTAATCATAAGCATGTATCAACTAAAGACGACTACAGAAATTGGGGCATGATCTGAAGGCCCTTCTCACTGGTGGTACATGCATACTGCCTGCTAAATATGTGGCAAATGTGCCGTAAAGCACGTTTGCAACACCATGAGAGGAGGGAGTGCTGGTGCTAGACTGGTGCAAAGTGAGTGCCCAGCCTCAAAGCCAAAAGGATAGGCTGCTTGCACTTCACCAGCGCCAGCAGCTAGTGAGTGCTTTCGGGGCAGAGGCCAGGAGGAGGTGGAACTAGGCGAGGGGAAGATTGGGCCTGTGCTATGGGTGGGATCTGGTTGTGGAAGCCACCACAGGAGCCTATGCCCCACCTCAGGCCGGGCAGCACAACATCGGGCTGCGCCAGCAAAATAATGAAGTCCACCAATGGAGACTTGAGGAGTCCCATTGCGAGGGCCAGGGCTTTGCAGCTGCTGCATATCCTGCAGGATGCAGTGCTAGCCAATGTGCTACTGCTGCTCCTACGGCAGCAGGGAAGCTTAGGATTGGGCTATTATCTTATATATATAGAATATCTTACTCTATTTCAGTAAACCTCCACACTTACCCATGGATGCAGACTTTCAGGTCTATGGGACTGCAAAAATAATGTATTTTTGGGCAGATCACCTAGACAGGCCCTATATATGTCAGGCCAGATGACTTGCTGGCAATGACAAAACTGGTCAAATACAAAATAGTAAGTTCTTTCCAAGAAGGTGGAAAATAAAGTGTTGGAGGAGCGCGTGTACACAGACACACACACCCCCCTCTACTTCTGTTTTCCAAAGCACTGTTTTCTAAAATAAGAGCGACAACTATGACAAAAATCGATCACAAAAATAAGAGACATGGCACCATCTAACATCTCAAACATGTATTAAATGCTGCGTTGTATCATTCAACCATGAACCACTGACTACAATATCCTGTGAAATTTTTTAATATATGAATTCCTGGAAATTAACAATTCAATCTTACGCATGTTTATTCAAAAGTAAGACAACTCTGCCAAATGGAGCTTACTCCCAAGTAAATACACAACTTTAGCATATTCTCTTCTTCCCCATGTAAGACTCAGTTGGCTAAGGACCTGCCATTATTCCCAAGGTATCATATACCAAAGATTACAGGAAATCCAATATAAATGGATCTCTCAGTATTCCACACCCAACCCACATGAGCACAAATAGTTTTGCCCCAGAATGAGAATACTGCAGTATGTACAATTCTGTCATTTGCTGCAAAACTGCAAACAAGCACAAATTGGCATGATTGTTCACACACATTTCATGGCATTTAAAAAGTTACACTTTCTTAATAATATTTTGCAGCAGGAGGGATTGGCACCCAGCACAGACAACTTGAGCTAGATGCTGTCTTCTCTGGTAGCAGCTGAACGCCCCTTTTGTCTCCTCAGACTTGTGCCAGCTATGTGTTGGTCTGAGCAGACCCATTGTCAATCAGGGTATTACATATTTTTCCCTCCTATCTGCCCCCCACCATAACATATAGCATTGCCTGATTTGGCATGGCTGCATGCTATGGTGGATAAGATTCAGCAGTTAAAACCTGCTGTTTATTTATGGCCTTAAACAGTCATTATCTACACTGAGCTTGTGGGAAAGCTCAGTGTACAACACAGCAAGGGTAATAAAAAACAACATAGCAAGAGTAATAAATTAAATTTAAGCAGTAAGTAAGTGGAAATGGGGCTAGCAAATTAGTGGGAAGTTAACCAACTGCGGATAGTTTTCCATATTATCCAAGATTTGTTGTTGTTCAGTCGCTAAGTCGCTAAGACTCTTCGCGACCCCATGGACCACAGCACGCCAGGCCTCCCTGTCCTCCACTAGCTTCCTGAGTTCGCCCAATTTCATATTCATTGCTTCGGTGACACTCTCTAACCATCTCATCCTCTGTCGCCCCCTTCTCCTTTTGCCTTCAATCTTTCCCAGCATGAGGGTCTTTTCTAAAGAGTCCTCTCTTCTCATCAGGTGGCCAAAGTATTGGAGCTTCAGCTTCAGCATTTGTCCTTCCAGGGAGCAATCAGGCTTGACTTCCTGGAGAATTGACCGATTGGATCTCTTTGCAGTCCAGGGGACTCTCAAGAGTCTTCTCCAACACCATAATTCAAAAGCATCGATTCTTCGACGCTCTGCCTTTCTTATGGTCCAGCTCTCACAGCCATACATGGCTACTGGGAAAACCATAGCTTTGACTATGCAAACCTTTGTTGGCAGGGTGATGTCTCGGCTTTTGATTAAGCTATCTAGGTTCACCATAGCTTTCTTCCCAAGAAGTAAACGTCTTTTAATTTCATGGCTGCAGTCACCATCTGCGGTGATCTTGGAGCCCAGGAAAATAAAGTCTGTCACTGCTTCCATTTCTTCCCCTTCTATTTGCCAGGAAGTGATGGGAGTGGTTGCCATGATCTTAGTCTTTTTAATGTTGAGCTTCAAACCAATTTTGGCACTTTCCTCTTTCACCCTCATCAAAAGGTTCTTTAGGTCTTCCTCACTTTCTGCCAGTAGAGTGGTATCGTCTGCATATCTGAGGTTGTTGATGTTTCTCCCAGCAATCTTGATTCCAGCTTGTGAGTCATCCAGCCCTGCCTTCCTCATGATGTACTCTGCGTATAAGTTAAATAAGCAGGGTGACAATATACAGCCTTGTCGTACTCCTTTCCCAATTTGAAACCAGTCGGTTGTTCCATGTCCAGTTCTAACTGTTGCTTCCTGACCCGCATAAAGGTTTCTCAGAAGGCAGATCAGGTGGTCTGGAACTCCCATCTCTTCAAGAACTTGCCACAGTTTGTTGTGATCCACACA
>JAJKFI010000033.1:10420731-10445824 GCA_029204185.1 Lerista edwardsae
AGCCTTTGATTGTGTGGATCACAACAAACTGTGGCAAGTTCTTGAAGTGAGGGCAGTACCAGATCACCTGATCTGCCTTCTGAGAAACCTGTATGCGGGTCAGGAAGCAACAGTTAGAACTGGACATGGAACAACCGACTGGTTTCCAATTGGGAAAGGAGTACGACAAGGCTGTATACTGTCACCCTGCTTATTTAACTTATATGCAGAGTACATCATGAGGAAGGCAGGGCTGGATGATTCACAAGGTGGAATCAAGATTGCTGGGAGAAATATCAACAACCTCAGATATGCAGATGATACCACGCTAATGGCAGAAAGTGAGGAAGACCTCAAGAACCTTCTGATGAGGGTGAAAGAGGAAAGTGCCAAAATTGGCTTGAAGCTCAACATTGAAAAAACTAAGATCATGGCAACCACTCCCATCACTTCCTGGCAAATAGAAGGGGAAGAAATGGAAGCAGTGACAGACTTTATCTTCCTGGGCTCCAAGATCACCGCAGATGGTGACTGCAGCCATGAAATTAAAAGACGTTTACTTCTTGGGAGGAAAGCTATGGCAAACCTAGACAACTTAATCAAAAGCCGAGACATCACCCTGCCAACAAAGGTTCGCCTAGTCAAAGCTATGGTTTTCCCAGTAGCAATGTATGGATGTGAGCTCTGGACCATAAGAAAGGCAGAGCGCCAAAGAATCGATGCTTTTGAATTATGGTGTTGGAGAAGACTCTTGCGAGTCCCCTGGACTGCAAGGAGATCCAATCGGTCAATCCTCCAGGAAGTCAAGCCTGATTGCTCCCTGGAGGGACAAATCCGGAAGCTGAAGCTCAAGTACTTTGGCCACCTCATGAGAACAGAGGACTCTTTAGAAAAGACCCTCATGCTGGGAAAGATGGAAGGCAAAAGGAGAAGGGGGCGACAGAGGATGAGATGGTTAGAGAGTGTCACCGAAGCAATGAACATGAAATTGGGTGAACTCTGGAAGCTAGTGGAGACCTGGGAGGCCTGGCGTGATGTGGTCTATGGGGTCGCGAAGAGTCGGACACGACTTAGCAACTGAACAACAACAAAAACTCTGGTTTTGTGGCTATAAGAAAAAGCCCTCAGGCAGGAGTTAGGTGTAACAGACTAGGCCAGCAGTTCCCAAACTTGGGAATCATTCCAAGTATTTGGGGGTAAAAGCAGTAACTCAATCCCCAGGATCGTGTCGCTGCCTGCAGCATCAGGAGCGGCAAGTGCCTGCCGCTGTGCTGGGATCCAAGGGGTGCAGGGAGCCCTGCAGAAGCCTCCACAGGGGTCCCCAAATTTCTGCAGAACTAAAAAGCAATTGTGACCCACTTCTGGTTTTGCGATCGCAATAGCATTTTTTAGCTCTGCTGCCCGCTCCCCTCAGAGCCCAGCACAGTGACAGGTAAGGCACTTGCAGCCCCTGTCACCCCTGGCAGCAATGCGATCCTGGGGATCACATCACTGCCTTTGCCCTGCCCGCGCCCACTGAAGACTCCAGCGAGTGGGGACGCTCCAGCGAGTGGGGACACGAGCAGCGAGTGCTGTCCTGCGACGAAGTGCCTCGTCCGAGACCAAGTGCAGGTAAAAGCGAGTTACGCATCTGAGCGAGTGAAGCAGCAGGGCAAGGAAGCCAGGGCCCCAGACTCTGCCCTCTCTCTGAGAAGCAGGGCAGCTCATCCCTAAATAAACACAGAGATGGAGGCAGACAGACAGCAGTTGGGTGGGGGCTATCCAGTGTTTTGCATCGAGTGCCACATGTATGACTATATGCCTCTGGGGCGTAAGTCATGGGTGTGTCCTCGGTGCAAGGAGCTCCAGGCACTCAGCGAACGTGTCTGCTCCCTAGAGGCCTTGGTTGCGGACCTGGAGAAGCAGAGGCAGGCAGTGAGGGTCCATGGTGAGACATCCCGGGACTTGCAGGATTCGTCCCACCCTCAGAAGGGCAGCTCCTCAGCTGCTGGAGAAAGGAGTCTCAGGGCTGGAGGACGTCAGCTTGCAACACAGGGAATCAATCCCCCAGCGGGGGCCCCTTCTTCCAGCGACGAGCCCGCATCCAGTCGCACTAAGGATGCTCCTCGGCGGGAGGGGGGTTGTGGTCTCCTTGTTGTGGGCGATTCTATAGTTAGGAATATAGAGAGGGGCGTCTGCGACGGATGTGTGGACCGCACGGTGACTTGCCTGCCTGGTGCGAAGGTTGCGGACATCACGTCTCGTCTAGATAGGCTGGTTAGGAGTGCTGGAGAGGAGGTAGCAGTCGTGGTGCATGTTGGCACCAACGATGTGGGGAAATGTAGCCGGGAGGTCCTGGAAGCCAAATTTAGGTTGCTAGGCAGGACGCTGAAGGCCAGGACCCCCAAGGTAGCGTTCTCAGAAGTGCTACCCGTTCCACGTGCAGGGCCAGCTAGGCAGGCGGAGATCAGGGGTCTCAATGCGTGGATGAGACGGTGGTGTCGGGGCGAAGGGTTTAGATTCGTTAGGCACTGGGGGACATTCTGGGACAAGCCAGGTCTGTACAAGAGGGACGGGCTTCACTTGAACCAAAATGGAACCAGGCTGCTGGTGCTTAATATTAAAAAGGTGGCAGAGCAGCTTTTAAACTGATCCCTGGGGGAAAGCCAACAGGAGCCGAGTGGCGTCCGGTTCGGAACTCCTCATCCCTATGGGAAGAGGAGGGTGGAGGAGTACCAAAGAGTAATGGAGGAGTAGGAAATAGAACTTCTAAGCTGAGTGTAAGTGACAGTTTGTCCAGTAAAAGGAGAGGAGGGGAAAAGGGATCAAAAAACAGTCCCTCTTTAGAGAACCCTGTATATAGGTGTTATTATGCGAATGCTCGAAGTCTCCGAGCAAAGATGGGGGAATTGGAATGTTTGGTGGCTAGGGAAAACATTGATATAGTAGGCATAACGGAAACCTGGTGGAATGCAGAGAACCAGTGGGATACTGTAATCCCATGCTATAAACTCTATAGGAGGGACAGGGAAGGGCGTGTTGGCGGAGGGGTGGCCATCTATATCAAAGAAGGGATAGAATCCAGCAGAGTAGA
This sequence comes from Lerista edwardsae, assembly GCA_029204185.1. Taxonomy (NCBI): domain Eukaryota; kingdom Metazoa; phylum Chordata; class Lepidosauria; order Squamata; family Scincidae; genus Lerista; species Lerista edwardsae. The sequence continues at coordinate 10,423,784 of JAJKFI010000033.1, forward strand.
AACTGAAGGTGGGCCTATGGAGTCACTATGGGTTAAACTACCAGGCCGTAAGAGCAATGTAATAGTGGGGGTGTGCTATCGTCCTCCTGATCAAAAACTTTGAAGGTGACCTTGAAATGAGGAAACAAATCAGGGCAGTGACCAAGAGAGGCAGGATTGTAATCATGGGGGACTTCAATTATCCTCATATTGACTGGGTCAACTGCTGCTCTGGTCAAGAAAGAGACCGGATTCCTTGATGTGTTGAATGACTGTGCCTTAGAGCAGCTAGTCATGGAGCCGACCAGAGGACAGGCAACTCTGGATTTAATATTGCGTGGTACTCGGGACCTAGTTAGGGATGTAAGTGTTACTGAGCCATTGGGGAACAGTGACCATGCTGCGATTGGTTTTGCCATGCATGTCCAGGAAAGAGTGCAGAGCAAATCTGACACAAGAACCCTTGACTTTCGAAGGGCAATTTCCCTCAGATGAGGAGACTAGTTAGACAGAAATTGAAAGGGAAGGTAAAAAGAGTCCAATCCCTCCAGGCTGCGTGGAGGCTGTTTAAAAAAACAGTAGTAGAGGCCCAGCGGAAGTGTATACCGCAAAGAAAGAAGGGTTCGACAAGGTCCAAAGTTAGAGAAGCTGTAAAGAGCAAAGAAGCTTCCTTCCGTAAATGGAAGTCTTGCCCCAGTGAGGAGAATAAAAAAGAACATAAACTCTGGCAAAAGACAAGTAAGAAGGTGATACGGGAGGCCAAGAAAGCGTTTGAGGAACGCATGGCTAGCAACATAAAAGGGAATAATAAAAGCTTCTTCAAATATGTTAGAAGCAGAAAACCTGCCAGAGAGGCGGTTGGCCCGCTGGATGGTGAGGGAGGGAAAGAGGAGATAAAAGGGGACTTGGAGATTGCAGAGAAATTAAATGAATTCTTTGCGTCCGTCTTCACAGCAGAAGAACTTGGGCAGATACCACAGCCCGAACAGCCCTTCCTAACGAAGGAATTAAATCAGATACTGGTTAATAAAGAAGATGTTTTAGATCAAATTGATAAACTACATATAAATAAGTCACCAGGCCCAGATGGTATACACTCAAGAGTAATTAAGGAACTAAAGAACGAAGTTGCTGACCTCTTAACTAGAGTATGCAACTTGTCCCTTCAAACGGCCACGGTACCAGAGGATTGGAGGATAGCCAATGTCACGCCAATCTTTAAAAAAGGGAGAAGGGGGGACCCTGGAAACTACAGGCCTGTCAGCCTAACGTCTGTTCCGGGTAAGATGGTGGAAAGCCTCATCAAAGATAAAATCCTAAAACACGTAGAGGAACAAGTACTGCTAAAGGAAAGTCAGCATGGCTTCTGTAAGGGTAAGTCTTGCCTCACAAACCTTTTGGAATTCTTTGAAAAGGTCAACAGGCACATGGATGTGGGTGAACCTGTGGATATCATATACCTGGATTTTCAGAAGGCATTTGACACGGTCCCCCACCAAAGACTGCTGAAGAAACTTCACAGTCAGGGAGTAAGAGGGCAGGTCCTCTTATGGATCCAGAATTGGTTGAGGGCCAGGAAACAGAGAGTGGGGGTCAATGGGCAATTTTCAGAATGGAGAGAGGTGAAAAGCGGAGTGCCCCAGGGATCTGTCTGGGGCCCGTGCTTTTCAACTTATTCATAAATGACCTGGAGACAGGGATAAGCAGCGAGGTGGCCAAGTTTGCAGATGACACAAAACTTTTCCGGGTGGTAAAAACCAGAAAGGATTGTGAAGAGCTCCAGAAGGATCTCTCCAAGTTGGGGGAATGGGCAGCCAAATGGCAGATGCGTTTCAACATAGACAAATGTAAAGTGATGCACGTTGGGGCAAAAAACCAAAACTTTACCTATAGGCTAATGGGTTCTGAGCTGTCTGTGACAGCTCAGGAGAGAGATCTCGGGGTGCTGGTGGACAATTCAATGAAGGTATCGACCCAGTGTGCGTCAGCAATTAAGAAGGCCAATTCCATGTTTGGGGTCATTAAAAAAGGGGTTGAGAATAAAACAGCCAATATTATCATGCCATTGTACAAATCGATGGTAAGGCCACACCTGGAATATTGTGTCCAGTTCTGGTCGCCGCATCTCAAAAAGGACATAGTGGAGTTGGAAAAGGTGCAGAAGAGAGCGACAAAAATGATTACGGGGCTGGGGCACCTCCCTTATGAAGAAAGACTGCAGCGTTTGGGGCTCTTCAGTCTAGAAAAAAGGCGCCTGAGGGGGGACATGATTGTGACATACAAAATTATGCATGGAAGGGATAAAGTCAATAGAGGGATGTTCTTTTCCCTCTCTCAAAACACCAGAACCAGGGGGCATCCACTAAAGCTGAGGGTTGGGAGAGTTAAAACAGATAAAAGGAAGTACTTTTTTACCCACCGGGTAGTTAATCTGTGGAACTCCTTGCCACAGGAGGTGGTGATGGCATCTGGTCTTGATGCCTTTAAGAGGGGATTGGACAGATTTCTGGTGAAAGGTCCATCGTGGGCTATAGGCAATGATGGATTGTGCAACCTCCTTACAAAGGTGGTGGGCTACTGGTACCGGGTGCAAGGGAGTGGCAACAGGATGCAAGCATCTTGTTGTTTCATGCCTCCCTGGGGCACCTGGTGGGCCGCTGTGAGATACAGGAAGCTGGACTAGATGGGCCTTTGGCCTGATCCAGCAGGGCTCTTCTTATGTTCTTAAGACTGGGCATAGTGACACCCCAGTTTGAAAACCTCTGAACTAGGCTATCATCACAAATCAAAGGTCTATTGCCATACTGGAAACACTAAAAGCTGTCATTTTGCATGGGGACAACCCTCTCTGGCCTGGCCTCAGAAAGCAAAAAACAACAAAACTAAAAGAACACAATATACTTTGAGCTGGCTTGCCTTCAGGGTGGGTAATCAAAGAAGGGCTGACTAAAAGCAAAGCTGAAACAAGACACTGATACCCAAGATACCCATTCAGCTCATTATTCTCAAATCGAGAGATTCTTTGTTTAAATCCTCAAATGAAAAAATAAATACATCTCTGTAGAACTCAGAATCCCTACAACCTGCTATAGGAAAACAAGGTAAACAATCTTCCAAGTATGCGCCCTTAGGACTGCAGACTAAGGGCCCAATCCTATTCAACTTTCCAGCATTGATGCAGCCATGCCTATTGGGCTCCTGCTCTGGAGCAGTCATGGACACTTTCTCAAAGTAAGAGAACATTTGTTCTCTTACCTAGGGTTTGCATTATGGCTGCATCAGAGCTGGAAAGTTGAATAGGATTGGGCCCTAAATAAATTTAAATATAAAGATTCTATAAAATATTTGGAAAGGACCTATAATTGCAGTATTGGCAAAAAGCCAAGGGAACAAACAGGAGAGCATCTATTTGTGAGCAGTGTGTTGAAATGTGTATAGAGGGATAGAGTTGATAGAGGGATGTTCTTTTCCCTCTCTCACAACACCAGAACCAGGGGGCATCCGCTAAAACTGAGGGTTGGGAGAGTTAAAACAGATAAAAGGAAGTACTTTTTTACCCAGCGGGTAGTTAATCTGTGGAACTCCTTGCCACAGGAGGTGGTGATGGCATCTGGTCTTGATGTCTTTAAGAGAGGATTAGACCGATTTCTGGAGGAAAGATCCATTGTGGGCTATAGGCAATGATGGATTGTGCAACCTCCTTACAAAGGTGGTGGGCTACAGGTACCGGGTGTAAGGGAGTGGCAACAGGATGCAAGCATCTTGTTGTCTCCTGCCTCCCTGGGGCACCTGGGGTGGGCCGCTGTGAGATTCAGGAAGCTGGACTAGATGGGCCCTTGGCCTGATCCAGCGTGGCTCTTCTTATGTTCTTATGTATTTTCTAAGTGTAAACTGTTTTGTGCCAAAGAGATAACAGCTGAGAAAAGGGAGAAACTGTTGCATATGTTACAGTAAAAACCCAAAATCCATCACTACGCATTGCAAGTAGTAAAAACACAAACATCCCAATTATCTTTGAAGACTTGTACTCCAATCAGTTAAAACGTGAAGCTCCAGAACGTCTTCAGAGATTTGAGTTCTAACTAGTCAGAACACAAAAACAATGGGCATTTTGGGACAGCACTTTCTAATTCTTACCACAGAAGAATCTCCAAAGACACTCCGGAGCTTTGCGTTTGGACTAGTCGGAACTAGAAACTCCAAAGATGCTAGGGACGTTTGTGTTTTTCTAGTTGAAATTAGTTCTTACATATTTTGTGTTTTATTGCAACATATACAATAAGTAAGGTTTGCTTGGAAGGGAAAGAATACCCAAGTACAAGGGCCCTCATGATCCGTGGGTTCAGTACCTGCGGATTTGATAAAAGACAGGTTACAGTAGTTTTTAAATTTAATTTTGTAACCAGGATAACTAGCGATCTAATTTTAGTAAGAGACAGAGTGATCCCAGGGATCCCAAGGACAGAAGTTCTGTCAGAAATCATGAACCTAGAGAATGAAAGGAATGTAAAGAAGAAAGGGAGATGGGTGGGGGGATGGGAAGAAAGAAAGAGAGGTGGGGGAAAAGCAGTCTCTCCAATGACTAGATTGATATTTAAAGAAGAAACCAGGAGCCACAGTGGGGGTTGAGATGATGAACTGGCAAAAGAAAATGGCAATAGTAAGAATAGAAAAAATGCTGAGAGAGACAGACAAATAGCACAAGGAAGAGGTAGCTGTGGACAGAATCTCGTTGGGGAAGTCGATGTGAAAGGATTACTGTCCTATGGGAAATTCTTGTAAGTGGTTCTTAGACTTAAGCCATCCCTACCATAGAATCAATAATATAACTCTGTTTTGCCATCACGGTACAAAGGTTTACTTCAACTTACAAAAATCTACCCAGATATTGTTGAACCATTCAAGGAAGCAGCAATACATTTTAGAATACACACCCTGTTCACTTATTTCTGTTGGGGATTCTTCATGACGAAGAAAAAATTTCACTTCCTCCCTGCGAGGTCCCCACTTTTGTAGATGGTCATACATCATATGATCAAAGGGTATGGGCCGTTCTGAAAGGAGAAAAAGCAAATATTCCACATTTGAGTTCATGTTTAAGTTAAGCAAATAAAATGAAGCTGAACAGTTCATTTTGCTTTTCGGTCACCTGCTAACTTTTGACTGAATCACAAAGTTAGCAGGTTCCAAATTTCACTTCATGCATTTCCTGAGAAGGCAGCAATAACTTTGGTTATTTCTCAGTCATTTTCCAACAGCAAAGTGAATCAGAAAAAAGCCTATTTACAACCTTGACACAAGCAAAACAACCACACAGCCCTCCCCTTTCCAGTATCCCATCTATGTTTTCAAAATGGCTGCTCTAGGTGATTCACGACCCACCTAAAATTGGCTCGTGACCCACTGGTGGGTCCTGACCCATAGTGTGGGGACCACTGCTCTAGAGCATAAACAGAGTAAGATGAATGGCAGATGGAATCACTTGCACTATTTAAACTGTTTTCCTCTGTCTTTTTGGGGGGGGGGGATGGGGAGGGCAAGCATATATACTTGTTCATACAAGTCAATTGAATTAGGATTAGGCAACCTGCTCTGAATAAGATTGCACACTTTCTGCAGGAACAGTTTTATATTTTGAGCAAAATCCTGGATTATTCATTGCTCCAGGATGCCCAAGTGGTGGTAGTCTATGCATCATGACTCAATTACTGTAACATGCTCTCCATGGCACTGCCTTTAGAAGACTGTCTGGAAACTGCAGCTAATGCAAAATGCTGAAGCCCTTATGGTCACAAGAGTTAGATGGCTTGACTCTACAACTGTTTCTTTGGCTGAATTGGCTTCGGGTTTGTTCCCTGTCAAAATTAAAGGCTCTGGCTTTGGCCTTTAAAGGAGGATATTGTAAGGACTCTCTCCTCCCATATGAGACAGCCCACCACTTCATGTCACCATCTGAAGCTCAACTGGTGGCAACTAGGAGTTGGGCCTTCTCTGAGGTGGCAGCAAAACTATGGACTAACCTCTAAGCTGCACTGCAAACTGAATCTTCCTGTTAGCCTTCCAGCATCGCCTTTAAATGTTATTATTGCACTCAGGTTTTATACCCTTATGATCTATACAGCTGCTCTTCAATTAGTTTTATTATTTTGTTTTATTTTTTCTATTTGTCATCTTTTATTGAACTGTATTGTATTTTACCATTTCTAGCTGTCTAGAACCTTTTATTACAAAAAGAAAAGGCAGGGTAAAAATGCTTTAACACAAATTATTCAGCTACATGCACATTCATAGTTTTTCCACACCATTTTTGAGCACGAACAGCATTAAACCAGCTGTGAATGTCATTCCTGTTGCATCCTGGTTACCATTTAGAAAGGACTACGAAACATAGTGACTGCAGGATTAAAACACACAAATACCATAATTATTAGAATTTTTAAAATTCTGTTTTTATTACTTTATCAATGTTACCAAGAATCTCACTGAATTCTGGAGAATTCTTGGCTCCTCATTTTGCATCCAAAATGACTATTTGTGAAAGCACTGTTCACCAAGTCTGAAAGTGATGGAGCAAGTGAAAAGCCAAAGCAAAACTGCAATTTTGACAAAGGTAAACAATGCAACTTAAAAAAACTAAATTCAGGATACCAAGAGTTGCTTACCATTTCCACGCCACACTTCAGAAAGATGGCAGCTGCCTTCTCCAGGTTCTTTGCAAAACTCCACCACATCTCGACAGGTTGTTTCAGGTGTAATTGGCACTTCAGTCAAAATCTGTTCATTGTTGCTCAGGAACACAGTTAAAATCATCTGAAAAAATAGGAAAATACTATGTAGAAAATACATTTTAAAGTGCACAGATTTTCATTTGCGTAACTGTCCCATAAATACAATTAAGCATGTTGCCTGTCCAGAACAGTTTCTAAATCCACATGACACAGAAATCATTACAAAAACAAGGAAAACATTCCCTTAAAAAAGGAAGGGATGAGAAACAGGGAGGTCATGGGAGGGGGTGGATCCAGCAGTGATAGCACATGCCAGATCCTATCCTCCCTTTAGGCAGATCCCTGACCCTTTCTTCTCCTTAAACTTGCACCAGCTACAGACCTAGCACAGGTCTGAGAAGACCCATTGCAGAGAAGGCAAAAGGAGGGGATTTAAATCCCCTTTCCCCTCCAAATCCTCCTGATGTGCCCTGCCCCTGGATACAGCTTTTTTGGCACAGTTGCACCGGGGTGGGAGGAATAATTGTGCTCTAAGTTTCTTATCTATTTCACCAATAACTTATAAAAACTGGCAACTCCCCCCTATCAAAACTTGACTTCTTTATAGTTGAGAAAGATGGACAGGATTGCTTTTTTATCATGATTTCAGTGAACTACAGACAGCAAATAGAAAGGGAAGATTATCCTAATACTTTGTCAACCAGAGCTCAAGAGTGAAAGGCCTCTATGCCTGGTCTTTCTGGTACTTACACTGAAAAGCCTTACTACATTTTTCTCTCAAAAACATTACTGTTCAAGGCATATTCATAAAAATTCAGATTTTCATTAGTTACATCTGTTCTCATCTGCCTTTGACAGTAGATCTAGGTCCAATGGGTACAAACTGCAAGAGAAGACATTCCGGCTGGACCTCTTGACAACAAAATTTCTTGACGATAAGGGCAGTTCGACAGTGGAATAGTCTGCCAAGGGAGGTGGTAGATTCTCCCTCACTAGAGACCGTCAAGCAGAGGCTTGACAGGCACCTGCTGGAGATGCTCTAGGAGGATTTCCTGCTACAGGCAGGGGCTTGGTCTAGATGACCTTGTAGGTCCCTTCCAACTCTATGATTCAAGGAATCAGGATAATATATAAACTGTCTTTATATATTACTCAAAGCATCTAAAACACCTAGCCCGCACTGCTGGTAACACCCAGGACAAATGTAACCAACCAGCCATGGTCTATGGTCTTGTTTTTACATTCCCAAGTGGGCAGTGGTAACTCTAGTGCAGCGGTTCTCAAACCTTTTTGACTGGTGGCTCCCTTGACCTACTGGGCCATTGGTCATAACTCCCTATACAGTATATAGGGATACAATCCTATACACTGTATAGGCAAGTGGGTTTTTTTTACAAGGATTCTGCAACTTCCCTGGCTGGTGCCATGGCTCATAGTTTGGAAACCATTGCACTAGTGGTGGCTCACAAGCTCACTCAGTTAGGTGGCTCACAAGGTATGCAACCTTGGCTTAGATCAAGGATATTTCAGAGCTACTTTCATTCTGTATCACTTGCTCCAGAATTCACTCTCCCCTATACTGATAAAAAACAGCAGAGAACTAAAATGGGAGAACTAAAACACAAGGACAACATGTTTATAAGCAGGTGACTCAGTAGGAAGAAATCCTGTGACCTGTCAAAACTACAGCTTCCAGAGAAGTAAACATTTGCTGTTATAGCCCAGGCCCACAGCTAACTTTGTGTTTAAATGAAGAATCTGACAAAGAGATTTAGCATAGAACAACGGTTCTCAAATGTTTCACAGTGGAGCCCTTTACATCCTAAACTGAGTCTCAAGGAATCCTGCCAACACATGTACAGAGTCTCAGGGAGTCCTAGAGTTCCAGTGCATGTGTAGAGTGGTGCAGCATGGAGCAGATGGCAACTACTTATGGTGTGCTTGTGGAGCCCTTGAAAGGATCTCAGGGAACTCCTAAGAGAATACTTTCAGAAATTCTGGCATAGAAGATGGATTATACTCGTGTATAAGATGTATCTCATGGATATGTCAAGGACAAGTTTTAAGCCAAAAATAATAGAATTTGCTATGACCCATGGATAAAGGTAAAACTTAGAGAGATATGAAATTCTTTAAGAATGAATTACCGGTAGTTGTTGTGAGGCAGCAACAGAAAGCCAAACAAAAAAAAAATTGTATTTAAATGTATTTTTCCAGCCCTCGACACTGTATCAGAAATTTTATGCAGCCCTCCAGCTAAAAAAGTTTGGAGACCCCTGATATATATGATTGTTTGATAATGGGAGTTGGTGGGCGGCAAGTTAGGACAGGTCATTCACTCATCTGGTGACTTTATGCCTCCAACTGCAACAGGCTCAGAGTCATCACTCATTATTAGGAGGTATTTGTTTTCGTTAGTAATAAAAACACAAAGCACTGCATTTTGGTGTTCAAGATATTTTCCAGAAATTAAAATAAATTATTCTTCCAGTTAGAAATAGTACTATGGTTGCATCTTCTGACACTATATCACCTACCTAGGACACTTTAAAAGGATTTAAAATTAATGAAAATGAGAACTTGGAAGAAAAACCATAACCCACTTTCAGCTTTTCATTTTTCTCAACTCACGAAATCTGAGGAAAAACAAAACCAAACACGCTTACTCATTATATTATGCCAGTGGTTTTAAAACTTTTTATAGCCACTAGAGAAGTGATGGCGAACCTAACATGCGTGCCAAAAAGTGACACACCACAATGTTTTGGGTGACACACCAATGTTTACCAACAGCATTTTGCCAGATGCAGATGACTGGCAATGAGATGCAGGTTAGCTGTCTGATGTGCTCCCTGAGGCATCTGGTGGGCCACTGTGAGAGACAGGAAGCTGGACCAGATGGGCCTTTGGCCTGATCCAGCGGGGCTCTTCTTAGGTTTTTTATGTTAACACATGACAAAAAACTGAGTTTATTTTACTCATTTTTCATTTTTGTAATTACTTGATATTTCTTAATAGAATATATAGCACCACACATTATTGGACTGTATTTTTTGTTTAAATAAATGAATATAAATAATTTATTCTCTTTTGTTTGGGGGGGGGGGGTTGACATGCCAACATAGCCAACTTAAGCAATTTCTGAAGTTTTGACACACCAAGCCCAAAAGGTTCTGCCCTAGAGGCTGCTGCCTGATGCATAAATGTCGTAATTATAAATGCATAAATATCCATAATTATAATGGATATTGGACAGTAGTGCTTCCCCCTGCCCCCGGAGCAGCTTGTCTAACACCCTTGATGTACACAGCCTAAGCCAGTGTTATTCGAACTGTGGGTCGAGCCCCACTTGGTGGGTCTTAACCTGATGACAGGTGGGTTACAAAAAGCTGGGAGCAGCCATCTTGGAAACTGCAGACCTGACTCTTGTTATATTCCTTTTGTGAGTATTAACAGTTTGAATTTTCAAGTGAGGTTTTTTTTTAAAAAAAATTGCTTTTAGTTCAGTGCTTTTACATAATATTTTGTCCTAATCATGCTTTCTGCCAGGGATGTTTCATGAATGTACAATTGCTGAAGTCCAAGAATGCCAATTTACATTCTAGGAGTGTCATTTTATTATGTTACAATGATAGCACTTCCTGCTTGATGTCACTTCCTGCCACAACATCACTTCCAGGTTAATGATGACAACTTTCGATAGGTCCAGACACAAATGCCATTCTAAGAAGTGGGTCCCGGTCTAAAAAGTTTGAATACCACTGGAAACAGTTTTGCAAACCACCAAAAACTGGGTCACAACCCACTGGTGGGCCCCAGACCCCCAGTTTGAGAACGACTATTAACAACAAAAGGATCTCTCACAGAACATAGATTTGCCAACTAACTTTTCCATGACATAGGGAGGGGCAGGACAAGGAAGAAGGACCAGACTAAAGCAGAAAGCAACACTGGAAAGAGGGAAACCCTTCCAAGGTTGATTAGTATCCATCACCATAAACATCATGTTATAAAAAGGAACCATGTTTAAGAATATTTTGAAGAAATCTCTCTTTGCTGGATAAAATAGAAAAATATGGCAAATGTAAACAAAGCAATTAAATATTTTATGGTTAAACTAAGCAACCAAATAGCATGCACTATTTAGGAAATAAGTTGTTTTTTAAAAAAAAATAAGTTAACTATTTTTTCTCCTTCGGTGACTTAAATCATGATTTGAAATCCCTCATTTAAGTCACTTTTATTTAAATCAATCCAGTCTGGTTCAATGGAACAATGCTTATTGGGAAGCCAGGAAACAAAGCATTGTTGATGGATGGCATTCCTTCCTAAAATAATCAAGAGCAAAAAATAAATTTTTGCTTCAGAGGGAATTCCTTGGCCATTATCACAACAGTGATGAAAAGAATAATTAAATCTGTAAATACAAGGTAAAAAGGAAACACTGACCTGGAGAACTGCATAACTAGTTCCGTGGGGCCTTTGAGTTTATGTTCTCCTAACTCCTCCCATGCCACAAGCAAACCTCTATTTAAAAACTTTGGAACTCTCAAAAACATTTTGTGACATGGCATGGAGGCTAGTTCCAAGGAAGAAAAAGAATCCTATTGGCCATGGTAAAGTCCCTGGGCAAACTGAAAGTACATATTTAGACACCACCCAATATGATTGAACTCCTTACTAGATCTTGTTTTCCCAGATTCTTAACACAAGCACAAATCTAACTCTAGATTTGATATTTCTGTTCTCATTACTGTATTTTCAGAAAAAAACACAACTTCTAATAAAATGAAAGCCCCAAACTAAAATAGATCTGCACTTCTCCAGTAAACATGGAAACAAAAACTTTGATTTATCTTTCGCTGTTAAAGCATTCTTTTTGCAGCTTTCCCCTCTCACCATGGAAAAGATTAGGCTTACAGATTTCAATGCATTTCAGTATGAAATGTATAAAGCAGTACCTGCTTTACAACGTCCTACTGAAAAACAAGCTATCAAAATGCAAGTAACAGATACGGAAAGATCTATTTATTGTTTTACGGAAAGATTTTTTATTGCTAAAAAAGAATCAACTTGACTTGATTAACAATGCAATCCTATACACATTTATAGAAGAAAGTTCTACAGTGTTGAATGACACTTATTGCCCCCCCCGCCCAAAAAAAAAAAAGTGGGCAAAGAATTGCAACCCAAATTTTTAATTTCCTTTTCTGTTTTGGATTGGTAGGATACAAGGCGTTTTAACTGGTTTCATGTTTCTAGAGACCATGAAAGCCAACAAAGGCGCCTTGCAAAAACAAAGCTGCTTCAATGAGCAAACTTTTTATTTTGGATCACAGAAACCATATCTTGTAACTAGATCTGTCATTTGGGTAAGATAGATTTCAAACACTGTTTTCCAATATGACAAAGAGTCCAGTCTTCCCCCTGCAGTTTTACACCTATATTTTGTATCGGCCTTTCAGTATAAATATGAACATTTAATGGGTGCTAACTCAGTCCCCTCTAGACTACAAAATCCAAAGGCTTCTCACCTCTTTTCTACAATAAGGAAGAGATGTTGCAATTCTGCTACTTCATGAGACATTGGATCAGTGAAGACTCCTCCATAGCAAGGGCCAAGCCCCACTTGCCCAAGAAAAATAAAAAATGCATTTAAAGACTGAATTGCATTAATCAATTAAATAGTTCTGTGTGACACTAACTAGCCTTATTTTTTTCTTGTTGTCCAATCCCACTACTTCTCTTTTATGTCTGAGTATCTAATTTCAAGCTGGCTTTTCATTCAGGCCTCTAAGGTTGACAAGCAAGAGGCTAGAGCAGTGATTTTCAAACCACAGTGCCATGACACATTGGTGTGCCACGAATGGTTTGCAGGTGTGCCATAGGGAGTGTGGGGAAGGGTTATTTATTAGTAGGGCCATTGGCGGGAAGCCCATCCCTGTGGGCATGAAGGGTGCCTTGTCAACTGTCAAAAACCTGATGGCTTGCCTTGACAATTTTAGTGCCTTATCAGTGTGCCATGAGATGAAAAAGGTTGAAAATTGCTGGGCTACAGAATCTCATGACAAGACTCCTTTACAACAGTCTTCTCAGTGCAGGGAGATTCAATTCTTTCTGCCCTTTCCAACAGCAATTAGCTGAATGTTTTGATAATTCCTTCTCAAAATTTTTGCAAATTCCTGCTTAGTCTGCCAACAGTTGTGGGGCAATGTTCAGCCAATCATATAAATCCAGTGAACCTGTCATTGGGGAAATAACAAATAGCCTTGAGGCCAGCACTGCTCAAGATACTTCGCAGATACCACTTCTAATTGGCTGACTCTATACAGTGGGCATGCGAGCTACATGCAGCTCTTCGACGTATAATATACAGCTCTCAGAAATGTTGGCTCAGCTTCTTTTTGCATCACAATATTAAACAGTAAATAAGTAATTTTCAATTGTCGTAATGATTTACTGGGTATAAACTGAGAGTCCACTGGATTAAAACAAACATTCATAGTGAGTAAATATGTATGAATTATGTATCTTAAAATAATGCAGCTTTCGAACATTTGAAGTTCATCATGTGTGACATGTTAAGCAAGTTTGGCCACCCCGCTATATAGGAAGGAACGGCACAACTCTAAAGAACAGATTCCTACCTCCTTTTGCAACGGTCCTGGTTCCTAGTCTGATGCATCACAATGCATTCTGGGGCAATGCTGGGAGCAGAAAGGAACCTCCACATTACTTGGAAGTGGGTGTCCGAGGGCTAAAAATAGAGACTGGGAAACTGCTCCATTTGGTGCTTCAAAGGTAGGAAATGCAATTTAAGGGGGGGTTAAGCACTTTAAAACTGGACCCCTGGTATCTGCTGGAATCCATGCAAGTCAAATCCACAGTTGCTGGACCTGCAGGTCTACTGTTCTTCACCACACACAGTTGGTGAAGAAAGGGAGGCCTAGCCTAGTAGGCTTTTATGTTTACATTTCTCCCCACCCTCCCACCAAGGAATTGTGTACAAATTTGAATCCCTTCATTTCAAAGAGCTCTAAGTAACAGACATGTCATTCCTTCAACATGCTTTCATCCTCACAAAAACCCTGTGGTGAAGCTATGAGCAGTGACTAGCCTATGTGATCTAGTTACATCTGATGTGTTCAATGTTCTTTCTGAACAGATAAATACATATGAAAGTATAAATTTATACCCTACAGTTGCCACCCCTCCAGGACTGATGTGAATGCCTCTAGGACAGTGATTCCCAAACGGGGGGGACGACAGAAAAGGGGTTATTCCCCTTTAAAGGGGAATGGCCCAGCAATCAGCAGCAGTACCATCTCCATGATTCACAGTTCCTGGCAGGGAGGGCATTTTTCAGCTTAGCTGAGAGACACTATGGCTCTGGAGAGCCCATGACCCCCTCCGCATTCCTCTCAGAAGCTTGAAAATCTTGTAAAAAGTTAAAAAAGAAACTTGTGGGCTTCTTTTTTATAAGATTTTCAAACTTCTGGGAAGGCTGAAGGGGGTGGTGGTGGTTGCAGGCTTCCAGACCCTCCAGGAGACATAGTATCACCACGAGTAAAGGCTACAATAAATAGTTTCCACATTTGGGGATATAGGAAGCAACACACACTTCCTCAATTTTCAAATTTTTGATAAGATTAATATGATAATGAGAAGTAACTATCAGTTGTCATTTTCTAGAACGGTGGATTAATGCTTCTGAAAAATACATTACAGGGGGAAATGTTAGTGAAAATGTTGTTTGTTATACAGTGGTTCCACAAAACTGCACATAAACTGTACATATGTATTGTACACATGAACTGCTACAACTGTTATAGTAATGTATGCTATGCATGAGCAAAACACATTGGCTCCACCTACTCCAAACATCACCAGACACCACTGCGCTGGAGGCAACAACCATTAGGCTGTATATCTGCAAGTGCAAAGCTGAGAAACCATTGAGTTTGTGCCTGAAGAAATGCAGGCTTCTTCCTGCCGTCCTGCTCCTTATTATCAAAACAGAACCTATCTAGTGGACATTGCCCTAATACCAAAACCCTGGTGCTGCCTCCCGTCCCCCCATGGGAAAGGAGAGGAAAAAATGCATAGATTTTGCAGTCTAAAAGAATACCAAAATTGTACATAGGTTTGCTAGTGAAGAGCTGGGATAGCCTCAGGATTCTCAATTCCTACCACTAAGCAATTCAGAGTTCTGACACAAGCTCCTAGATACAGAGTTATGTTCTTTGACCACTTTTCACCACCACATAGAAAAAGCCATTTTATGTAGAGGAGCATAGCAGAAAGGGGATATAATCAGCCATCTTCTACTTCTGCAACAGAACTCTAA
The DNA here is from genome assembly GCA_029204185.1 of Lerista edwardsae. Lineage (NCBI taxonomy): Eukaryota > Metazoa > Chordata > Lepidosauria > Squamata > Scincidae > Lerista > Lerista edwardsae. Next base: position 10,438,838 of record JAJKFI010000033.1, read on the forward strand.
ATCAACTGTAAGTTGTTTATTTTAATATATTACTCATCTATAAAAAGTTATCAAAATAATTAATACAGTAAAAGGATGAGAAGTTGTTCCCTGTCCTGAATGGGCTAGAAAAAGAAACTTGAGGCAGATACCAATGACAGCCACTAGAAGAGATACTAAACTGGGCTGAATAAAAATAACTGCTCTCTCTGTGCCAAGTACTAAATAAAGAAGTCATCACTTTAAAGAGCTTCTCTTTGCCCAGTTAACAAGGATTTGTTAAATTAGTACTCTCCAGCCTATCTTTATCATCCTGACCTCACAAGTACTATTTTTCTGCATACTATATATTAAACAGTGCTTCATTCACCTAGCTAGCTACTTTATAAGGAACCTATTTGCTCATCCAAAAGTCCCTTCTCCATTATTATAGACAGCCAATTTCAACTTTCTGAAAAAAGTTGTCTTAATGTTACTTTCCGTAAATAGTGTTTTACTGTGACTAGCCAATTCTGGGTATTAGCAGAGGTAGCTCAAAATGTACTTTTCAATCAACTATTTTTATGCCTAGTGTAAACTGTGGCGATCTCAGTCAAAAGGATTAAATTCTATAATCTCAGCACCCAGCCCTATCCAACTTTCCAGCACTGAAGAGGCCATGCCAATTGTTGTGTGTGTTGCATCCTAGCTGGAGTGGGGCAGTTGCAGATACCTCCTCAAGACAAGAGAATGCTTGTTCCCTTACCTCAGGGCTACATTGCAGATGGATTGGTGCGAGGACTGGGCCATCGCACAACTTTTATAATGTAATCCTAGAAAGAAGCTTTTTTAACAAAATTTAATTTTCATCACCTCTCTACCTTTTCTCATGTTTTGCCTCTCTTTAATTACATACTTCAAGGTATGTTTTTAAAATGTACAGTATGTGCAAGTATATATTGACCTGTAAGACAGTAAACATCTCAGGTAGATTGAAATACGAGTTGCTACCGTACATTTAGATGACACAAAAGCCAATGCAGCATTTCAAAAACAGAAAGCATGTTAAGCAGTTATAAAATTAGCTGTCGGATTTTTTTATTATACTTTCCACAGCTCTTAAGTCTGCATATTTGCCCAACTTCCTCACCTGAACCACGGATTGCACTAGCAGACATAGCAATGTTGCACAATTGATAAGGAGGGGGGGAGACAACAAACTGTTTTGAGGGAATCTACAAAGTTTCACTTGGAAGAAAGCCTCCCAAATTAGAGGCCTTTTAAAACTTGTTTCCCTTTTGGGGACCCAAGACATCTTACAATGGGTAGCATTGCAACTAGCACTACTGCTGTCAAGAGCTCCCTCCATGAACAGAAGGAGTGTTCTGTTCGCACAAGGAGATGTTCCGTTTTCAAAAGGACCCCTTGTGTGAACAGTCTCCTTCCATTCATAGAGGGAGCTCCCAATGGCAGGTACGCTAGTCAAAATGCTACCAGATATCAATTTTAAAACATTGTTACTACAACAGTTAACACACATTCATACAAGAGTCAAATGTGCTCAGAAAAAGCCTCTGCAAAGAACCAGGTTTTCAGCAAAATACTGGTAGGGAGAGAGAGCGCCTCACAGTACTTTGTCCAATTCAAACTTACCACATGGCTCTACGTAGTTAGGCTATAGTCCCATTGCATTTCTGATAATATTGTGAGCATGAAAGGCCTTAGCAGAATAAAGCCAAGCTTAAAAAGAGCTGAAGTCCTATGTAAATTGAATGAAGCATTAATTTCAAGGGAACTCATTCTAAATTCAACCTGTGGGCTCAAGCTGGTGCAAAATGGTGGGCATTTTATAGTACAACTAATAGTACAACTTTCCATCTGTGCACAGAAGGGACAACAAATGTTCACTATAAGGTCATTCACTTATAGTCATTCACTAACAGCAATTGCACAAAACAATGATCACATGTACACCCAACACCCCAAGGATGTTTTCACAACTGATATGAAGAATATCTTTAATATAACTAGAAATGTGTCACTTGAGATAATTAATATAAAAAGGGGAGGGAAGACATTTTAAAAATGAATGAATATTTATTCTAGGCAATGTAGCTTTTTTTTTTTTTACTGTATTTACAGACATAGGAAATACAAGAACTTATTTAATTGGCACTCGTGAAAACTGCCTAAGGCATGACCTTGCAAATCAGTGCTGCAAGGTCAAACTATGCAAAACTAACCTTCTGAATCTGTGTCTCAGCAGTACAGCATTTTGTTTGCTGCAACACAGCACAGTGCTTTTCTGACCTACAAATATTTGACAAGAAACACAAAGCTAATAGTGGTCTCTTGAGCCTTCCCTCATTTGTAAAGTACTATAAGACAATTAGAAAAGCATTACACTTGGGACACAGCTTGTAAGATCACCACTGAAATCTCCAGTACCAGTTTTAATGTAATAAAAGCCCTTATGCACTAGGAAACTGCATTTTTTCCAAACTTCTATTCAACTATATTAATATAAATGCTAATGGCAACAATTTTTTTTATTAACATGCTAGGAAATACCCACCAAATAAAATATCAGGCATTTCATTAACAGAATACATTTGTTTATAGGGAACAACATGCAGTAGAGAGATATACAGAGATGTGCAGAAGACAACATCTCTAAAATCTCTAGTGGCCATTACTAATACTGAATCTGAAAATCATTCTGTAACTTGTCAGCTTAGATATGCAACAGTAAATATGCAGTTGTACGCAAATTTTGAAAAATTCAATTCAATGCAATCAAAAATACAATGAAAACATACAAGTGAAACAACTTTTCAGACAAATATATGCATTAAAAACAGCATCAAGATGAACTCAAGAAGAAAGCAAAACTGCACACTTAAAAGCTCAGAATCATAAGACAAATGTTACATGCCAATAAAGAAGCCACAAAAGCAACATAGTAAAATGAGAGTTACATCAATTAACTTTCACCTTTTTTTTCATTATTTTGCCCATCTTTCCATTTCTCTGCTTTAGGCCAATTTTCCCGAGTTGCCAAATGCTCTCTTTTGATGTGTTTATGATGCTTTGAAGAATCATTCTTATAATGTTCGTCATGTGTAAAACCACAACAAAAAGCAAAAAATATAAAATGAAAGCTAGAATCTAAAATAGTTTCTGTGCATAGGCTACAATTTACGAAAATGAATCTCGCTCTGGTCTCCTAGAATACAAATACAAGAGGTAATGACGTACCATGATAAACCATCCTAATGAAACAAGACAGGCCAAAGTTGTGACAGCAAGTAGATATGGTGGATCAAGTTTCACCTAATTAAAGTTCTCTTCGTCAAACATGTACTACTAACCATTGTTTCAGCTTAGGAAGTAACTTCCACAAGGATAGACATTTTAGGTTGTTACAGTAAGAGCCTTGTAGAACCTTCAAAATAAACATGTACTGTATTTCAGCATAAACTCTGAATTATATCTGATTAAGTGGACTGTATTTCATGCACACTTATGCTGAACTAAATCTGTTCGTCTTTAAGGTGCTACAATACTCATTGGGTAGCATCTAAAGTGTAGCACTCACAGAAATCATCTTATCTATACTACTAAAGCTCTTAAAGCCCCACCCTCACCCCCAAAAAAAGTCACTGCTGAAAGTTGAAGATCCAGTATCATGGTATATGGCAGAAAGGATACTTGGAGGAACTGTGAGCAGAGTGCTTCCTTCCTGGCTTTTGGGTATTCCCTTTACAGCTTCCTCCACCACATTGTGTCCCATGACCCTCAGTGGCTTTGGAAGCACAAGAACTGTGCTCTGAATACCACCTTTTGTTAGCTTAGGAAACATCACATCTAAATGGCAGGCAAATTTAAAAGCAATTACTGCATACACAGTAGAAAAATTAAAATGTTGCTTTTGGTACATGCACACACCCTTCAGTATTATCTGAAACATGTTTTAACCTGCTTCTATAATGTCATGAGCATGATGGTTCTGTCTACCAGTTGTAAGATAACAGAACATTTGTTGTTGAATAGCTGTAAGACAACATTTGATTCATTTTCAATGGCAGAAAGTGGTCTACACAAGGGACTGTATCTCCATTATAAAAGATACAAACCTACCAGTATTGCTGTTGTCACAGGAATAAACACTTATAGGGGCTCAGAACATCAGCTTCAATCACTATTTCCATGCCTTCTCAAGCAATTCCTCCACTATCCATGCTTATTATATTAAAAGCAATTAGAATTTGACACCAAGCTGACCTGCTAGATACATATTATATCAACAAAGAATGAGGTTCATATAGAGCATGGGTCACAGCTCCTTGAAAGTCCCAGTCCTACCATACACACTAGGGGCAAAGTCCAGCACACTCCATAATCCCTTTCCCAAGGAAATCAGTTTGGAGGAAGCCGGGACAGTGAGTTAAATGCTGTACTAACATTCTGATAATCTGCATGGATCTTAAGACATATTGACATGGGTACTCTCTCTTCCCTGTTGGTTCTAAAAGTGTTTTATTGTACCCAAACAAGGAATTCTTAGATACGTAGCAAAGAACAAGAATGACAGACCATGAAGACTTGATCCCCCAGAGACATTTCATCACCAGACCTGAGTGCCTTATAAAACCCTGCACTCTCCTCTTCCTAGGCTGTCTATCTCTCATCCCCTCAGCTCCACCTGGTACAATTTTGATGGTACAGTTTACTCCTCCCGTGTAAGGAGGCTCTCATTCTGCGAGGAGTTGCCAATCCTGTGCCTTGGTGGCCCAAGGGACAGTAGGAGGCCAACCATGCAGTGACCGTACAGTGCCAGCAGCTCTCCCTCACCAGGGTTCTGATGGAACCACTGGTGTCCCAGAGACAGTGCAGCAAATTATTAATAATAATAATACAATGCAATTGGCTAGATTAAGACTCCAGACATTTAAAGAATTATAAAAATCACATTTCACCCTCATTTTGATGGCTTTTGTTCACAAGTTTTAATATTTTAGACTGCAATCCTACACCCATCTATCTGAGAGTGAACCACTGAAATTCATAGGGCTTACTTCTGAGCAAGGATGTACAGAATTATGTTAGTTAACTAAAGGACCACCATCACCAGTAAAACGAAGGAGTACTTTTGTTTCTTAAATACTGAAGGAACAGTACTATGTTTTATCCTATTCAAAATACTAGTTTCCAGAAGGATACAACCTATGTTTAAACAATGTATTTTAAGAAAGACTATTTAGAAACCAAACGGAAGAGAAAGTATATCTTCCCTGCTAGACAGAAGAAACATGACACTGTACAATAGGAGTTCCTCACATATGCCCCAAAGAGCCTCCCTAATTTAACAAAGGAGATATTTGAGTTTAATATATTCAAATTGCTAGTATCCTGGTCACTGCTCCCTGTAAGCTGCATGTCTATAACAGAAACCCGGTACAGCTGAAAGAAGTTGCCCTGCACCTATCTCTTTACTTCCCTTTGTTCCCTGGATGCTATGGAGGCTGTTGGAGAGGAGCCAGGCATGTGTGCAGATCACCGATAGAAGCGATGTTTTTATCAGTGTTTATCTCCCCACTCCCCTCCCTTGATACTACATCAGCCACCTTAAGGAAGGAAGCCAGAAGAATGTGATGTGCAGATAGAAATGATACTACAGGGCGAGGCTCTGTTTGCTCCATGCCAAAAGGATATCATGGGAAAAGGTACACAGAATTCTATACCTTGTACAAAGAACAAAGGTGCAAAGAAGGGCTACGAAAACGATTGGGGGCTTTTTAATTTGAAAAAGAAAATAGGTGGGCAAGGTAGGGGTATGTTTTTGAAGATATGTTTTTGAAATTAGACAAAGTTTGGACTGAAAAACAGAAGGAAAGAATATCAAGAAGTACCACCCAAAAAGGCACAACATCTTAATATGGATAAGATGCCACTCCCAGATTAAATCTTTGGCATGCCCAGGTAGGGCTGGAATTTCTGGTAACAGAACCCTGATTTAGGGTCTAAGGCTATAATCCTGTACACACTTTCTTGGAACTTCAATGGAATTTCTGAGTAGGTGTGCACAGGATTGTGCTGTAAATTATGTTTTCAGATGGTCTTTTACCATTTTAGCAGAATACTTAGCATTCACTAGCTAGGGGAGATGTTTAGTCATGTTATATCACTCCCTCGCTCTCCCTCACCCTCATAGTGAGTACCCTCACTATGTACTCAAAAAGGTACATAGTGGAGCAAAATGATCACGAATTATTGTGTGGATTAAATGCATATAAAGCAAATATGGTGCCAAGTAGCAACAGCAATAATTGTTGATAACAGAGTCCTTCTACAATTGCTAAATTGTATTGACCCTGCAACATAACAGCATTAAGGCCCAAAAAAATTTCTTGTAAAAATATGACACAAAGAAGATTTTCTTGTAAAAATCCATGACATAGCATGTTTGAAGTACTGGATTCTATCAGATTTCCTCCAAACATTAGGCCATGGCCTGTACTATTGGCCTGTGTTTCATTCACACCTGCATACTGCAGGCATTGGAAATAATAATTGTATTTAGTGAACACATTCCTCATAAGGCTGAACATGGTATATACAGTATTGCATGCAATGGCAGTAGGGATTATTCTTGGAGTTCTGTTAATGTCTCATTTTAAAAAAGCTAACTGCATACTTATTGCGAAGTTTTTTACATGCCTGATAAACATGTAATCTATTGTTCCACACAGTAGGGAAAAATTTAAAGAGAACATTGATCCTGGTACTGGTGTAGTGCCATAATTTGTAGCATTCTACTAGTGAACATCTGAAAAGTGAGGCAAATACTGTATACATGTTCGGACAGTCACAAAAATAATCTGAGATCAGATATATTTTACATGTGGCACATGAGGTATAAATAAAATGTGTTCATAAAACATAAGACAGACAGACATTCTTGAAAGATATATATATATCAGTGTGTGTGTGTGTGTGTGTGTGTGTGTGTGTGTGTGTGTGTGTGTG
>JAJKFI010000033.1:10445834-10539316 GCA_029204185.1 Lerista edwardsae
TGTGTGTGTGTGTGTGTGTGTGTGTGTGTGTGTGTGTGTGTGTGTGTATAAATGAAAAAGATTATATATAAATGAGAAAAACCAAGGCACAAAATGTTTCCTCTCATTAACATGAAAGCACATTGTGTTGTCATACCCCCTTACCAACATGGGGTTTGAATGAACAACAACAACTTATGATACAACCCATTATATACAGCAGGGGCAGTTGGCTTTCAACTAACCAACTATAACCACAACAATTAGACTGCAAGCCCTCTGGAGACAGGGAATCATATTTTGCCATGTAAACCACTTTGAACAACTTTTAGATAAAAGTGGTATATAAATAACCTTAATCAATAACAGCAGCAGTCATTTGCCCTTTTTGTTGTACATAGTAGCAAACAAGAGGCAGACCAAACACCAAGAACGACATACAAGCAGTTCTTTTTCTAGAATATACAGGCCATGATCCTACTTCAATCACAAGTAGACTAGTTGTGCAAGAATGTAATGAGGATGTGTATTTGAAACCCATCCAAAACACAATGTGAACAGACTGGATCCTTATGCAGATGCTCATTCAAATAAGAATATAATTTACACCTTTGGTTGAGAAACTACACAAAATTAGTAGCACAAACCACATTTACTTGGAAGTTAACCCCTTTGTTTTCCATGGAACTTACTTCCAGGTAAACATATAGGCGTGACTAGAGTTTGCGTCACCCGGGGTGGGAGGTCGGTGCGTCACCCCCCCCCCATGATGCGCATCACCCCTCCTCCCAAACCTTACAGAATAAACTACAATACCATATGCACAACCTAAACGCAGTGTTATTACTAGAGTTGATATTACCCCCCACCACCAACTTTATTTATTTATTTAACTATAGTACAGGTCACCCAACAAATTAATAACCAACAAGAAACCTGTGGCCAATTTGATGTTAACTTTGGCCATAATGTTTGATAGAATTAAGATATTACACTCTGGTTTTTTTCATTGAATTCAGGGTGAAATTCCACACCCAAACAATATATAGCATGATGGTATTATCTTTTAAAACTGTAATTTTAGCAGCTTTGGTCTCTGGTGGTGTGACACACATCCCATGCGTGTCACCTGGTGCGCCCACCCCCCCGCACAACGCCACTGCATATAGGCTTGCCGCACACATTTTCTACTATTACTTTTCTACATTAAGGCATCTGAAGCTGTAGTTACAGCCCGAGAATTCCTAAAATGTAAAAATTAAAAGCAAGACAGATTCATTAGACACCAAATGATGCTGCAAATATGCCAAGATGTTCAAAGATAAGTGTTGAAATACATTTCATGGTTTATTTAAGCAATGGTTTGAGACATTTGAATTAGTTCCTTTAACACAGCATGGCAGCAAATCATACTAAATGAAAAATATTACTGGTTTTGATTCTAAGCATTAGTTATCACATCGACTTTGAAACAAACTATGGAATTAGAACTGAGTTTTAGTAACCATGGAGATGGATATTTTAAACTTCATATAATGATGTCAAAGCTCAAACTCTACATTTGTGACTAGCATATAAATCCTAAATCTTCCTTGGTACTCTTCTTAGGTACAGATATTTTAAAAAATTAATGTGTTGGACTGTTACTTGAAATTAAAGGGAAATTGCAAGACAATGATTTTTTCTAGGTGTTGTTGTTTCTTGAATAAAATAAAATTAACCATGGGGATCATCTGTCAACACAAACAGATACCAAATGCCATTTCAATGGTTGTTCCTGAGAATCAGCAATACTAACGAGACTCAGGGAATTTCAGTGAAACACTCCAGAATACTGTTAATTCCATCTCTGCATCCATGATCTAATGCTCACAATGTCAAATATGTGGTCAGTTATTCAAATTCAGGGGAAACAAAGGCTCTTATATATTGCTACTGCACTGTCAAGTCACTTCAGCCTCAGCATAATCCCTTGCTAGCAAATTTCAGAACACGACAGGATAAAAGTTTAACATTTTTAGGGTAAGTCCTTTTACATTCAATCTCATACTTTTTCGTAAATAGGCAATTGTGGCCAAGACAAGCAAGGAGTGCTGTCTTGGGGTAAATTAAGACTCTTAACAAGGAATCCTCTGTTTTGCAAGTGGGTCCCCCTTCTGGTTACCTGCTCAAGGCTGCAGAGTGAAGAACTAAAGGTGTTGTACTATAATCTTCAGGCTACATCCCTACACAGTCCATTTCCTTGTCCCAGACACACACACCCATAGCACTAGGAGCACAATCCTAACTTGGATTGTGCTGGTCCAGAAGTGTCACAAATGTGCCTTAAAGTGTGCCAGCCTTCCTGACTCCGAGAGTGGTTAGGATTGTGCCCTAGAACAGATCTGGGCACTACTCTAGTTTAGGCCCTGCTAATCTTGTTTCCTACTTCATGTACATGCATCTACCCTGTCACCTCTATACATTATTCTCTCTTCAGACTGAGATATCAGCCTCATCCAGCTTTTGACAGGCCTCCTGTCAAGGACTCCTTGGGTTCACTGATAAATGCTAATTACCAAGCCTTCAAGTAAGAGGACTCATGTTTAGTACTGCTTTGTTTGCCTACAACCCAATGCCACTGAAGGCTGCTCTCCTGAATTATTTCTATTGATTAAGGGCACCTGTAGTTATAACTAAACATTACTAATTACACCCATCATTGGCTACACTGACCAGAGATACTATTTCCCAGTTTATATTCCCACATCTGTCCTTTAAATGGCATAAGCCACCTAATCTCTGCCACTTTTGACTATAAAAATTTTATACATCGTCTTCAAATATGCATTTTTAAGCAGCATTCTAGTCATATTTTTCAATAGTGATTGAAACGGGACAGCCAATTTGTCAACCAGTCATTGTACCTGTAGGTGATAGCATCTTGATGTTTATACATTAGTATGTTTATTTCCTTGCTGTGAAATGCTTCAGCCAGTAATTTCTGCACATCATACTATTGTTAAAAGCACAGGGATAGTCCAGGCTGTTGTATTGGCAGCTGACAATCCTAACTGACGGTACACACCAGGAGTTGTTAAGGAAGGGATAGCTTCCTCCTAGACCAGCCCTACCCTATTTTGGGATGTTGAGTAAGCTGGAAAGCAGGATGTCAGTGCTCACCTTTCTTTATTTGTGAGTGCTGGCATGCCTTGACTAAAGATGCATGGACATAAGCAGAGAGCCTCTTATTTTTATGCATTGTTGAAATACTTATATCCTGCCCTTTGTGGCCAAGGAAAGCAGCTTACCACATCAAAAATAGATACATGAAGTCACCACAATAGGTAAACAGCAACAAGAACCAGAATACAACTAGATAAAAAGACAATAATCCCCAATAAAACAGCTCAGAGGACACTGAATTAGTCTGTGGAACTCCTTGCCACAGAATATGATGATGGTGTCTGGCCTAGATGACTTAAAGAAACATCCATCACAGGTTGCAGGATGGGTGATGGGTGTGTGCAACCTCCTGGTCAGGTTATCTCACAAATCCAAGTGCAAAGGGATGCAGGTATCTTGTTGTGTGCTCCCTAAGACATCTGGTGGGCCACTGTATGCTACAAGAAGCTGGACTAGAGGGGTCTCTAGCCTGATCCAGCAAGGTTTAAGTTCTTATGAATGTCCTTCTAACTAAGACGACCTTAATTTGCTTACTATACTGAAAAATATCTGCAAAGGGGCAGAATGCACTTCCCTCAGGAGGGAATTCTAGTGCAACTATGGAAGAGGGCCTAACTGCAATTGATCCCCCTTTGAACTGCAAATGGAAGGGGGACTGTGATGAATTCCTGTGTTTCCCTGCTCTTTGGAATGGGCTTGCAAATTAGCTCACATTCCTGTTATGTATGTCGTTCCACTCTTATCTTCCAACTGGGGAGTATTACACTATTACCAGCAAGTGTAAAAACTCCTATTATATAGGAACCTCTGATACTTCCTTTCCAGCAATCTTGGAAACAATCTGTGGGATTCAGACAAGAGCTGCCACTTGCTGAACAGTGAGTAAAAAGCACTGGAGATTCACTCAGGCATGCTTGCTAGTGAAAAGGTCTAGCTAAAGTATATCAGGTTTTCTGTTGAGTTCGCAAAGTCACTGCTATAACCTTTGACCCACCTTTCTCTCCGTGTTGTTTAAGATTTTAATAAAAATGGGTTCTACTTTAAACCTTGGTCTCTGGTTATGGAGAGAGTCAGTGGACTGTCACATCTTTTGCTCTGCAGAAGGATTATAATTATTATATTATTATTAATTAAATTTATACCCCGCCTTTCTGCCCGAAGGCACCCAAGGCGGCATTACAAAGTTAAAACACAATAAAATAATTACATAATAGTTAAAAGACAATAATTAAAAACAATATTAAAAAAATAAATGTAAAACAGCCAATCCCATGGATCATAAAATATACAAAAGTATAAAAAAGATGCAAAAACCAGCCAGCCTGTCAGCAACTAAAAACCTGCTGAAACAAAAAGGTCTTCAGCCCCCGCCGAAATACCGCCAAAGAGGGAGCAGTTCTCAACTCTAAGGGGAGGGCATTCCAAAGTTGGGGGGCCACCACCGAGAAGGCCCTCTTCCTGGCCGCCAACCCTCTCACTTCTCCTGGTGGCGGCACAGTCAAAAGGGGCCCCCAGATGACCTCAGAGTACGGGTAGGATTATATGGGAGGAGGCAGTCCCTCAGATACCCCGGGCCCGAGCCGTAAAGGGGCTTTAAAGGTCAAAACCAGCACTTTGAATTTGGCCCGGAACAGAACCGGCAGCCAGTGTAGTCGCCGAAGCAACGGCTCGACAGAGGCAAACCAATGTGCCCCAGCAACCACCCGAGCAGCCATGTTCTGTACTAGTTGTAATTTCCGGACCGTCTTCAAAGGCAGCTCCAGAGAGTTCTCCAGAGAGGGTTTTTTGCCCAGATAGCCTTCCACTGCCTAGTCATATCAACGTTTTGCTCGTGGCAGCAGGCTTTCCCCCATTCCACTGCTTATCCAACAAAAGAAATTGGGGAGCTCAATTCTCACTCTCAAAAATCTCAGTCTCCAATACTAGGTGCTACTTCTCTGGGTCAGCCTGCCTTCTCTTGGGAATCCCCTGGTGTCTGTGACAACACGTAAAAAAGTTAAATGGGTAGGTTCATACAGGAGAGGCGATCCTGCAGGGATAATTTTAATGAGATCTGTGCTTCCCTAGGACCTTAAAACTAAATTGTAGACCTAGATAGCCAACTCCCACCATTTTTCTTTGAAGTGTCTCAGTACGCATGAACAATGCTAATTGAATAGTTGAGAAACTCTGGCTTGATTTTGCCATCACTGAAGAAGCTCAGCTATTTACTTTATAGCCAGCTAATTTTTCATTTTTATAAAAGAATTCAAGGCCAAAATGCTATTCCTTCATGCATGTTATCTTATAAATAGAGATGGGGTGGGGTTCTTTTGTAATAATAACAAAATAAAAACTTTTTTGTACTTCTTTTGCACAAAATCGCTTTTGCAATTCTCATTTTTATTAAAAAACAAAATATGCAGGTCTAGTTCTACCCTAGCTAGCATTATCCATCATCAATATGAACTGTTGTCAAAACTGGTGAAGAAAGAGGTAGAGGGATCCAGGAAGGAAAGGGGCTGGAAATGCATGATTCCACAGCCAAATCCCTTAACCAGATTTAATAGATCAGGAGTGTTACAACTGCCCTGGTTCCTATGTCTCTCACATAGCTACTATTCTCATGTTAAGTGCCTTATTCCAACCATCAAGGATAGTTTTTTCTCTCTCTGGCTGGAAGCAGCTCAGGTGCCTCTCTCAGCTCTACTTGGAGGTGCCAAGCATTGAACCCAAGACCTTATGCGTTCTGCTCTACCACTTAGGTAGACTTGCTTCATGTGTTGGCTTTTTCACGATCCCCCTCACCTTCTAACACCACTAATGCAAAAAGGTAAATTCTTTAAAAGTTCAAAAACAGATGAATTAGGCTTAGCAAGTATGTGCACATCTGCATAAATGGCAACCAGATCCAGCCCAGCCACAAAGCTGATATTACATCAAGAGAGGTGACCAGGAGAGGCAGCACCAAAGTACCCTTCATCCTCCTGCTGCCACTTCCCTTCAGCCTGCCACAGACGTGACCTCTCATTGTACCCTTGTCCTCATTCACAAAGCTAGGAAAAACTACAGCCAGACAAAAGCTGTCCATTCATGCTAGTCCAGAAATGGAGCATCATAATCTGGAAATTCACTCCTAAGCTTCCTAAATAGTCTATTCAGAAGATTTATATTCCACCACATGCCCCCACACCTTAAGGTACCCAGCGATGCTTACAACATATATTGGTTGTTTTTTTTAATATCACCATAAAATCCATATTAAAATACATAGATATGCAACCAAAAAACCAAACAGCAGATTACTAACTAGAAGGAGCAATGAACAGACACTAAGATGGAAAAGTTAACCAAAATGTCAAAGTTTTGAACTGCCCAAGAAGGCCAATAGGGAAAGCATAGACCTCAATTCAAACTGGGAAAGAGCTCCAGGGTAACAAAGCAACCACAAAGACAACTCTCCTTGTTGCCACCAGTCTAGCCTCAGCTCAGGGAGAGCGCCCCCACTATGACCTCCAGAGATAAGCTGGTGCATGTGGGAGAAGGTAGTTCCTCAGATAACCCCAGTCCCAAGCCAAGCTTCTTGCATTATGATAGAATAAAGTCAAGGATGTTTTGTTTCTTCGTAAGTAATTCCTGTTCTGTAAGTAGGTGACAGTCTAAAATGGTAAAAACAACATATAGCAAAACACCGACAGGGGGTTTATAAACTAATAAAATGCAATATCCTGCTCAATTAAACAAATAACACTGACCAATTGAAATGGCTGCAGTGTGTCCTCCAACCAACCAAACAAATGTATTGAGCCCTATAGAAAGCCAAACTGAACATAAGAAGAGCCCCACTGGATCAGGCCAAAAGCCCATCTAGTCCAGCTTCCTGCATCTCTAGCGGTCTACCAGATGCTTCAGGGAATACACAAGACAACTAGATATGACAAGTGAGCTATGTGGTTGCATTTCCTCATGAGTAAGCAAACATGCCTTTGCTCCCATTGGAGGCTAGGCGAAGGAGAATGCAAAGCCATTAGAATGACCCTGATCTGATGACTATGGAGCTCAACAAACACTCCAGAAAGCCTGCCTGCCCACCCCACCATAGTAAAAAATAAAAAAAAAGATAAAGCCTGTTTTATGTCTGAGGCTAGGTCTGCTAATAGTCACAGGTATAAAACACATATACACCACCTATATGACAGTGATTACCCTTGATAAACATGCAAATTTAAAATAAAAACCCCATACCCGCACTTTCAGCCCATTTTTATTAAGATAACACCGCCATCCATGAAAAAATAAAATCATTTTAGACTGCTTCTATCTATAAGAAAGCCAAACCCAATTTATCTTTTCGATTATACAAAATTCAGCTGTAAATGCAAGTATTCTGTCAGCTTTACAAAGACTGATCCTTTCTACTAAAATATTCTAAAAGGAAAAGCTATCCTTGGGGCAAGGTAGCTGGGGCTGCCATCCTGGTCCCCATGCTTTCATGACCAATATACGTCCATCATTAAAGGGCCGGCACTGGTTGAGTTGCCTGGGGCTGGCATCCTGCTTGCACCTTTCTAGGGATGGCTCTGCTGGAAGGTATTTAAATAATGCTTTAAAAATTGATGTAACTGTAATCATATGAGATTACATAAGAGTATAATTTAATACCCTTTTTAAATTAATTGTAATACTAACATTAATGCAGACGTTAACAAACCAATGTTTTAAAAACAGAGCAGACAAAAAACTGAACCAACAATTTATGAGCTGGATCTAAAAATAATATACAGTCCATAGAAGAATGTTTAGAAAATGTTAAATGTAATTGAGGTTGAATATGATGAAAGCAAACTATGCCTGCTTTACAGCTACTGTTTGAACAACAGGCAATCATCTTAGATTTATGAGTGAAGGCCCCGACAGCAAAGTCACTTATTTGGGCATGTTTTCAATAGAAGTACCCAATACCGTGGTTCATGTCTTCATGAATGCAATCCCAAAAAAGTATTGGAATAGATCCAATGAAATCATCAGAGATATGCCAGAGGAAGTGTTTAATGAATTTCAGCTAGTCTGTAAGACTACATGCAGTAAAGGTAATATACTTCAGAGACACATGTAATCCAAAATTCTATGAATCCATTAATTTGAATGTCTCTGTTTTTGCTAAGTCAAATAAACTATTTCATGTACAATTACTTTCACTTGAAATTAAAGTAAATCCTTGAAAATTGTCAGTTTACCTTAAGAACTATGGTAAAAATGGCAATTTCTAAAGTTTTCATTTGAAACCACACACACTGTGATCTTAAAACAGAACACACAAATCTCTTTCATACACTGCCTGCATTCTTCTCAGGTTAAACCATAAAAATAATAATCCTAGTTTATATTTTATTCATTTGAGGAGTCATTTTCTCCATATCTTCTCATGCTCAAAATTTTTTGTTTTGATATCCTTAAGTACTGCAGGGAATCCCCCACCCACCCCCATCATTTATAGAAGGAAGATTCCAAAATCACATCAGGTATAATACTTGCTAGATTCTTTTCTTATAAATCCTTTCTTCAGACAATTTTCTGAATTCAGTAAGTGAATTGAACTGAAATCAGTCAGTGAATAATTCATCAGTCTTGTTACAAACATGAACACAAAACAGCACACCTGTACTAGAAGACAAAACAATGCAGGAAGAGAAACAACCACTTTAAAATACAGTAAATTTCCTACGAACACAGTATGAGTCAAAGCACCAAAGCAAGACTATAGTTCTTTATGCTGAAATGAAAAACAGAAATACATAGAATAGATGCATGGGGGTGGAGACAAGCAGGCCAAAGAATAAATATGTAATGCTACAGAGACATAGAGAGGGATTAATAAGGAAACACGGAGTATGATTCCATGCATGAATACAACCCCAAACACAGTCAAAGAAGCTGGCTCACGAGCCAATATGCACAGAATGTCAGTCTCAATGTGCGTCACTGTGCCCTTTCATCATGTGTGTCCAGGTACCTTTTCGGTGTATATTCAAAGAGAAAGACTCACACATGACTCTGCCTGGTGTAGAAACCAATAAACACCTCACAGCTTCCTCTGCGATTACCCCACAAAATATGACAGCAATACCAAACACAAATCCAAATATTTCATCAATGATGCCGACGGAACAACCAGTCAAAAATATTTCACCAATGATATGAGAATAAACGATGAACTGGAGTCTGAAAAAGCCAGCATTCCCAATAATGACCAGATTAGGATTTAGGGTTGGTTTTTACACACACACACACACACCAGAACCTTAAATCCTCCTCTCAGGCTGACCTATCATGTGCTGGGGGGGGGGCGGCGGTGGAAACTAACCTACCCTTAGCAGGTTAGGAGGGTGGAAGGTGGGGGAGGAGGGTGGAAGAGGTGGGGGGAGGTGTCCCTATGCCAAGAGGGCGCCCGAGCCCTGTCAGGCAAAAGGGGAGTCTCTGAGCAGCCTGGCCCTGACATACCCTATCCAGGGGTGTGGGGGGATAGAAAGGCAACAAGGGAGGATTGACAGGATCCTTCCCCGCCTCCCAGAGAGCCCAGGCCCTGCTGCGTGCCCCTCCCCCCCCAAAGGCACCTCAGCCCCGCTCCTTCTCCTCCCCTCAACCGCCGACCCTCACAGGGTCGGGACCTGCCTCGGCAGAGCGTGCGGGGGGCCCTCATGAGGCGCTTAGCGGGGGCGGAGGAGGCTGCCTCAGAGCGCCCTTTCCCCGCCACGCACCGGGGAGAGATGGGTCGTGTCGAAGCCCCCTCCCCGCCGGGCCTTCCCGTCTCCCAGCTCACCGGCATCATCTCCGGCACTGCCGCGCGCGCCGCTCAAGCCAGGCCGCCGCGCTCTGAGGGGACGAGGACCGAAGGGCGCTCGGCGGCGGAACGAGGCCTGGCTGCTCCTGTGGAGGCTGCTGCTGCTGAGGAGGAGGGCGGCGACGGCACCTGCCAGGCTCCGGGGTCCTTCCCCCTTCCTCCCAAGCACTGCGGCAGCGGCTTCGCTTCTCTCTCCGTCACGTCCCG
Source organism: Lerista edwardsae (assembly GCA_029204185.1). NCBI lineage: Eukaryota > Metazoa > Chordata > Lepidosauria > Squamata > Scincidae > Lerista > Lerista edwardsae. The sequence continues at coordinate 10,456,006 of JAJKFI010000033.1, forward strand.
GGCTGTGGTGGCGACGACAGGCACGACCACGACCCGGCCTCCTCCCCCCTCCCTCCACCTTTTTCTCCTCAGAGGTTTTTCCACAGCTTAGCTCCGGTCCGCCCCGCCAGGGGTTAACGACGGAGCCTCGCCATTGGCTGGGGCGGGAGGGAAAGGGGCGGGGCTCCCCGCGCGCACTTGGAATGAGGAAACGCGGCGGGCGGAGGAAGAGGAATGCGCGGGGCGGCTGGGCCCGGCACGTGACGCTGTACACACAGGAGGGGGCAGAAGAGAGGCGCAGGATGCTTTTGTGTTTATTCTGGGCGGCGGGAGTGGTTTTGCTTCCGTGCTGTGTGTTTTGCTGTGGTTGAATCACGGCGTTTCGGATCTGATGCATCGGGTTTCTCTTGGGTTCGCGCGTTCTGGGGTGGGTTTGCCGAGCGGATTTTCAGGCCCAGGGACGCTGTCCTTGCTGCAACCCGAGGCTTTACTGGCAGCCCTCTCTAGTGTACGCTGCTACCAAGGAGGTTATGGCTGCTACTTCCCTGAGTCCTGCATGCTATGTGGGTCTTCGTTCCGTGGGAGTCATTCGCACTGTGTTCTGTGCGACTTGGGCTGCAGCCCTATCCACACTTACCTGGGAGTAAGCCCCGTTGGCTATAATGGCATTTACTTATGAGTAGACATACCTAGGCTTGGGCTGTTAATTCGAAGTAACGTGTACTGTAAGACTCCTCTTTGTTCCATAGGTTGCTGGATATACGATTATGTAGCAATCTTGTGTTCAGGATTTGGGCAGCGGTGCTCTCATGCTCGACTGCTCCCCTGAACAATTTGTTTCCCCCGTGGCCTGATGAGATGGGGTTTGCCCTTTTTAAAATATTTTGTGTGTTTTTGTATTTAAGGTTAAAATTAATGTTTTTAATGTTTTGTTTTTGATGTGTTTGCATGTTGTGTTACACTGTATGTTTCTCCTGTAGCTCTGTAAGCCGCCTTGAGCATTTGTTGTTGCATGGAAAACACGGGATATACTGTACATTCTTCAAATAAATAAATGTGGGTTTTCCATCTTTGTTTCCCGATGTTTGCTTTTCCTCTCCCTTGCTCTGAGCAAACGGCATGTCCGCTTTGCTGTATATGCTACAGGGCTATTTCCAGGTGTTTAAAAAGGATCACCTGTTTGAATGCAGCGTCCGGAGTGGGGACCATGTGCTTCCAGATAAAAGGAAGTACTTTTTTTACCCAGCGGGTAGTTAATCTGTAGAACTCCTTGTCACAGGAGGTGGTGATGGCATCTGGTCTTGATGCCTTTAAGAGGGGATTGGACAGATTTCTGGAAGAAAAGTCCGTTGTGGGCTATATAATAGGCAATGATGGGTTGTAGCCTCCTTACATTAGTAGTAGGCTACTTCAGAGTACTGGGTGCAAGGGAGTGGCAACAGGATGCAAGCATCTTGTTGTCTCATGCCTCTCTGGGGCACCTGGTGGGCCGCTGTGAGATACAGGAAGCTGGACTAGATGGCCCTTTGGCCTGATCCAGCAGGGCTCTTCTTATGTTCTTATGTTCTTCCGGCATGAGAAGGCGCTTGATAGTAATGTGGCCCGTTTGCCACATTTAATGCAGGTTGACGGGAAGGAAGAGTTCGTAAGTTGGAAAGGGGGACGGAAATAATGTTTCTCCCTTCAGAGTTTTTACCAGATTGCCTCCTCTTAAGCCCGAAAAAAGGCTCAATGACACTGCCAGCACAATCCTATGCATGTCTACTCAGAAGCAAGTTACCCTGAGTTCAAGTGGACTTACTCCCAGAAAAGTGGGCATCGGATGGTAGCTACAGTTTGCTTGATTAACCCACTGCTCTTGCAAGTTTGCCATCTGAATTTGCCTATAGTTACTCAAACTGTGAGTTGGGACCCACTTGGTAGGTCCTGACTTGTCAGGTGGGTCGCGGAGAATGGGAGCAACCCTCTTGGAAGCTGCAGGCCTTATCCTGCTATATTCCTTTTGTGAGTGTTAACAGTTTGAATTTTCAAGTGAGGGTTCTTGTAATTTTGTTTTTAGTTCAGTGCTTTTACCTAATATTTTGTCCTAATCCTGCTTTTTGTCAAGGATGCTTCATGGTTGTACAATTGCTGCAGTCCAAGAATGCCAATTTGCATTTCAAGAGTGTAATTTGATTGTTACAATGAGAGCACTTCTTGCTTGATGATGTCACTTCCTGCCATGACATCACCTCAAGGTTAATGATACCACTTCCGGTGGGTCCAAACATGAGTGCCATTCTAAAACATGGGTCCTGGTCTAAAAAGTTTGAATACCACTGACCTATACTGTTCTGTGCTACTTTACTGAACTGGTCCGTCCTGCGTGCTGTACTCTGACCTATGAACAATGTTGGTTAGACAAATGACTGCTCCAATTCAAATAGAGTCCTGAAAACTAGTGCTGGGGGGGATGTATTGGAAAAGGCAGGAGATACCCCGAGGAGATAGGGAATGGGATTGGCAATGGCCCCTTGTTCCAGATTAGCTAGGGATTACTGGGCTAATCCCCAAGGTCTTTGCAAGCCTCAGGAGCACAGCTGTAGGCTGAGGCTATGAAGGGAAGCCAGCACAGGTGCAGATGGATGTAGCTGATGCTAGAGCCTGCCTAGCAACAAACACTGATTGGCTGGCCTCAGTATAAAGTGGGAGGCAGGAGCTGGAGGAAAGGCTGGATAGATGCTAGAGGAAAGGCACCTGGGGAGCCACTGGAAGAGAGGAGGCCCAGTGGGTGACTGAACCCCTTCCCTCTTGCCTATCTCTGAGGCTGCTCTGTGGGGAAACTAGTTAGCCTAGTGTGGGCATTGGGGAACCTTGGGGAGGCCCGGCAGGGAATTTGATGGAACAGGGGAGGCCCTCTTCACAGTGTTCGCGTGCAAGAGTAGGGACTATCCCCTCTTTTTCTCTTCTTTTCCTGCTAATGAACTCACAGTTGCAATCTGATTGGTTGCAGAATGTAAACCCTACTGTCAGCCCAATCCTATGGATGTCTACTCAGAAATATGTCCCATTATAGTCAATGAGACTTGCTCCCAGGTGAGTGTATGTAGGATTGTGGCCTGAGTCTACTGAAGCTTGTTCCCACAAAAGCGCATTCAGGATCTTCACTCTCCATGGTGGTAAATCAAGTCCCATTGAGAGTATCCAGATTTAATTCTGAATAAACATTATTGGACTCAAATGAATTCAAATTCTTCTCCAAATAATTATGTTACTTCTTCTGTAACTCTTTGCTGTTCCCCACCACCTCACCAGATCAAAGGCTTCTCCGTTTCCACTGTGGTTTCTGCCTTCCTTTGCATTGCATAATTTAGTACTTTTCATAGACTTTGATTTTGGCAATGACATCCTGAAACCCAAATTCTTGAAGAGAAGTTGATTATGTGGTGAGCAGGAAACCACACATGAATTGCAGCACTAGAAAGCTCAACCGGGCTGCATAAACATTTAAAGCAGACACATAATGCTCCAAATTGGCATTTAATGAGTGTAGGGAGGATGAGGAAATGCCTCCTGTGTTTTGTGCCACATGCGACTATTTCTCAAGGGAAATAATCTATATTTCTGGTTATTACCAAGAACGTAAAGATAACTAACCCATGTTGTGATGGAGACCAAATCAAATCCCAAAGGCCTGTCAAAATGAAGATAGACTTGCTCACCTACAAGCAAGATCATAAGAGTGTGGTGGATGTGTTCATAATGGGGAAAAGGGCTTGTAGCACAATCCTATGCAGGTCTACTTAGAAAAAAGTACCACTGCATTCAACAGGTCTTACTCCCAGATAAATGTGAATAGGACTGCAGCCTTAAATAGTCTTTCTCTACTCCTGTGGTTAATACTGGGCAAACTGGCTCTTCAACGTTTGCTCAGTTGACCATACTGCTAACTCCTCAGGTTTTGCCCAGTAGAAAATTTGAGCAATGTTCAAAATTAATTGCAACCAGGCTCTAAATGTACTGTTTCTATTTTGTGGATGTGGTTTAAACTTGGGAATATTACAGAATAGGCCTTTAGCTCTTGTTGCAAATCTGCTTGCCATGCTTTCTAAAATCTTTGTCCTTTGACATGGTGCCCCTCATGCTGTAGTCTTACTGTCTTTTCCTACCATTATTTAAAGGCTGGAGTGGACAGTGAGGAAAAGAGTTAAGAGTTTTGTGCTAGAAAATCTGCAGGCTGCGGATTGGGGAGTACCAGTAACTGTGTAAAGAGCAAGAGAAGGCTAGGCCATGGTCTGACTCCATTTTGTCAGAATACTTTCATTTTGTTTATAAAAAAAAAAAGCTAAAGCTGTTAAGGTACCAGCTGGTGATAATCAGCTCATTTCCTGAGGTAATTTCATCAGGAAGTATAATTTCCTATTTGTTCTGTTTTCTGCAGAAAGGTGTGAGGTCATAGCTGGAGTCAGGGACACTGAATCACCAGCTTGCCATCAGGAAGGTTCCATCCAACTAGTGCTGCAATCAGGAAGATTCGCACAGCTGAGACCCATCACTTAAGTTGTTTATGTAACCTTTTCTGACAATTCTGTGACCTCCTAACGTTCCATCACCCCATCAGGAGATGGGGACCTTTATCCGGACTGGATAAATGATTGTGCTAGAGGGGTATGAAGATACCCAGGTTTGGGGTACAGACTTCACCAGACCTTCAGATCAGCACACAGAACATCAAGACACCATCAGAGATCTTCAAAGGTCCAGAATACCTTCTCCAAGCCTGTCCAAGATACCCAGCATGGACCTGCTGCCTGCTTCTCTGTTTCCAAGAAGGTGAGCCAGCAAGGCTAGCCACCTTGCATGTACTAGGGCCTAGTCTACTGTTAGGCAGCTAGTTGTTTTCTTATTTTAAGGTGTATCTTAGTTAAAGTCTCTGTTAGTTCTTTTAAGCCTTTCCTAGTTTTGGTAACTGCTGTTTTCTTAATGAATTATAGTTAATCTATAAGATTTGTTTGTGAGTATTTGGATCCAAACTAAATTTAGTTTTGCTGCTTGGGCACTCTACCAGTTTAAAGTTAAGCTTTATAGTTCTGGGATACATCCCTGTAGTTGGGGCAAGTTTAGTCTGGAGTTTTAAAGTTAAGAGTTTGTTCATTGCTCTTTGAGGCTGTAACTCTTAACTGTTATGTGGTCCCAGGCTGGTAACAGAGGATGTGTGCCTTGTTGCCTTGAATTGGAAGTGCTTAAGGACACACTCTGCTGAAAGTTCACAGCTCATATGGGCCCTGGGCTGGTTATAGGGCATATGAGCCTGTGAATTACACTGTGGGCCTTGCAATGAGGAACTTCAGCCTCATTGAGTTGAGGGCCGCAGGCATGGAGATGATAGCACCTCACAAATGAGGGCCAAATCCTACCCAACTTTGCAGCACTGATGCAGCTTCAATGCAGCCCCACAGTAAGAAAAAAAATGTTCCCTTACCTTGTGGAGGCCTCGGTGACTGTCCCACCACTGCAAGATGCAGCGTACACCTTGTTGGCACAGCTGCATCGGCGCTGGAAAGTTGGATAGGATTGGGTCCGTCAACTAAGGCTGCAGGACTTCTTGCAAATGTGACTGGACCATGCAAGGTGCAGAGAAAACACAGACACTGTTCCCTGCAACAAAGCTCATATGAATCCGTTTGCCTTCCTTTTGCTATGTGCTGCTCAGTCCCACATGTCCTTGGAAGTAAGTCGCTTTATTCCCAAGTAAGAAATGTTCATAGAATTGCAACTGTGTAGCACAAACTGAGCATCTTGACTGAGAACCAGGTTTCAGTGTCTCAGGCGTAGCATATTCCCAAATTAGTATGCTTGGGATTTGCATATTTTAACATACAGTGAACCCTCAATTCAAACAGCTAATGGTGGGAGGGGGTGCCTGTTAATGCTGAAAATCCATTAAATCCAAATGCATTTGTCAGTGCACACACCCATGCACAAATCTTGACAAGTTCTTAATGGAGTAGAAAAACCATCAGTTCTTTCTGAAGTCTGTTAAACTGAGATCTGTTAAATCACAGTTTCACTGTAAAGTATGGTACTAAGCATTTGTACAGTGTTTTTGAGCATTCACATTTCTGTTGTCCTTACAACAGTAGTTCTCAAACTTTTTAGACTGGGACCCACTTTTTAGATGGCACTTGTGTCACCAGATGTGATGGCAGTAGCAATATTATGTAAAAGCAATGAACTAAAAATAAAAGTTTTTTTTAAAATCCTTACTTGAAAATTCAAGGAATACAGTAAGTTCCTGCTCTTGATGATGTCACTTCCTGCCATGGCATCACTTCCAAGTTAAGGACATCTCTGGTGGGTCCTGACACGAGTGCCATTTAAAAAGTGGGTCCCAATCTAAAAGGTTTGAGAACCACTGGTCTGTGTTGATTAGCAGCAGCCTCTCTGAGTTTGATGGGTCTTTCCCAGCATACCTGGAGATACCAAGGATTGAACGTGAGCAGTGATGTCATTCAGGGGGAACGGACCAGAACGGGCGTTCCGTATCCTAATGGGCTCCGTGGCTGGTTCCGGGTTCCCGACAAGTGCCAATCAAAAGTGAGTTCCTGTTCCTAAATCATTTGAATGACACCACTGAACGTGAGTCCTTCTGAACCTAATGCAGATGCTCTACTAGTGATTCAGACGCCAATCTTATGAATGTCTATTCAAAAGTCAGTCCCATTATAGTCAATGAGGCTTACTCTCAGATATGTGTGGATAGGATTACAACCTCAGGCTTCTCTTCTGCAGCATGCGACCACTATTGATAATGTGCCTACAATTACCAGGTGCTATATGAAAATGAAAAGGCCTCTCTTTTCATTGTATATAGTATACAGTGTACAGTACATCCTCTCCTGCTGAAATGCACAAAGGTTGTCTTAAAATAGCCTTACTAAAGCAAAATACTGGTAGTGCCTCCCTTTCTTCAATTTCCTATGGGCTGTAGCTATTTCTAAATTGTTTCTATTGATAAGTGGAATTCATGGAATGCAGATGGTGGACACCCCTCCACCTTTCCTGTTTCCGACTTCCTGTTCCGTTGGGAAAGCTGCAGGCATTATAGCAGTAGGGCGACTTGGCAGTCCCTAAGGGTGGAGATTTCAGATGAGTATTCAAGCTGCCCAGAGGACAATAGAAGCTATAATGGGCCGGTATCTGGGGCAGTTTGTTAACAGGAGCAAAGACGTGGACGCCATCTCCATAAATTGCAAAGGTGAGGACATCAGTATATGCTGAACTGTATAAAAGAGGTTTGAAAAAAGTTTTTTTGAAGAAGTTGTGTTTGTTTTAAGGTTTGAAATGTTTGCTTTCAGACTGGGTGACTGTCAATCGGGTTATAGTCCTCTGCTAATCTGCCTGTGAATAAGACCTGTAAGGCTAGGGTTACCAGATCCAAACTGGAACAGAGTGCCTATACCTTTAACCATTGTATAGAAGAGGGAACTTGGGCAGGTGAAGCTCAACATGGAAGGGTTTCAAAAGCTGCACCTGCCCAAATTCCCTCTTCTGTACAATGGTTAAAGGTATAGGCACTCTGTGCCAGTTTGGATCTGGTAACCCTATATAAGGCTGAGTACACATGTACAGACTTGCATTGTACTTAGATTTATGCTGCCCTTAGAATAATTTTATGTGACTTGAGCAATATATTTAAACCACTGTAATGGCTGGTGCCAGCCCTAAAAATCACCTGGGTGTCTCCTGGCCTCTGGGAGTCCTTGAGCTTTTCCCAGGGGAAACAATCAGAAGAATTTGGGCACAGACCAAGAGCCCCAGATGTTGCTAATCTTACAGTGCAAAATGGTTAATTATCATCAGTTGGGTGTAGCTCAGCACTTAAGCAAGGGGCTGTGCGGTACTGGCTGGCTACTTAACTCATGGCCATTCAGTTGGCATTTTGGTCAATAAAAGCCTTGTTTTGGGGCGGTTACTTTGCCCCCCTATCTTGTGAATGCTAGCAGATTGTGGTGTCTAGGAGTGCCTGAACACTCCCCCATATTTTGCTGGAGGCTGTGTTGCCTGGGGTGGGTTGCCCAACTGTAAATATTTGTGCCTGGAGACACCGCTGGGGTTCATAGAATCATAGAGTTGGAAGGGACCTACAAGGTCATCTAGTCCAACCCCCTGCCTGTAGCAGGAAATCCTCGTACAGCATCTCCAGCAGGTGCCTGTCAAGACTGCTTGAAGGTCTACAGTGAGGGAGAATCCACTCTCTCCCTCAGCAATCTGTTCCATTGTCGATCCACCCTTATTATTAAGAAATTCTTCCTGCTGTCCAACCGGAATCTCCTCTCTTGCACTTTGTACCCATTGGGCCTAGTTCTACTGTCAAAGAAAAATGAGAACAGATTTGTCCCTTCTTCCTTTTGACAGCCCTTCAGATATTTGAAGAGTGCTATCATATCCCCGCTTAGCCTTCTCTTCTCCAAGCTAAACATACCAAGTTCCCTCAACCTTCCCAGAGGTTCAGAGGTGCTCCTGTGTCTTAGTGTTAGTGTTTGTAGCTGTCTGTAAATGTGTCTGTAATAAAGTTTTGGGTTGTGTGTGTAAATCTGCCTTGAACTTGATGTACTCCTTCCTCTGACCAAAAGAGCCTCCAGCCCCTAGCAAAAATAGTGGCTCAGACGAACAACCACATATTGAGCAATGTGCATGTTATGCAAATGAACATTGTCTCATCCATATCCTGTAACTTTCAAATTTAGTGCAATCTAAGTGTCCAGTAGTATATCATTTCTGCCTATTGATAGGCTTGGTACTGCTCATTATGAAATAGTTATAGCACTGCTCATTAAGAAGACAGTAGCTCATGCCAAAATGATGAGTTCAAAGCACATTCCTAAGTAGGAATATCTTTAGCTAACAGGTGTGGCTTTTTTTTTCTAGCTTGTAACAAAGAAAAGGTTGCTCGCAGGTTATATGGCTTATAGATTCCAAAAGCTTTGCCACAATAAATTTCTTAATCTTTAAAGTGCCACAACAGTAATTATTGTTTTAGCTGCAGGAAGCTAACATGGAAGACGAAACTTTATTTAACCTCAATGTAATAATTAACCAACTAGAGAGATAATAGGCAATGGATATTTTTTTTCCTGTGTTATATATTTTTGAGGATGGTTGTTCTTCTATTGCTATGAAATGTGCTAAAAATAGCTTATAATATCTCATTTTTTTTAATCACTAGAAAGTAGTCTTTGTCAGGTAATATTGTGACAACTGAGGACCCTGAGGTAGTTAATTTTGTGCCTAAATGTATGTTGTATATCATAAGCGTTTCCAGTTTCATATAATCTAGTGCAGTGATATTTAAACTTTTTAAACCAGGGTCCACTTCTTAGAATGCCACTCGTGTCAGACCTACCAGAAGTGATGTCATTAACCTAGAAGTGATGTTGTGGCACGAAGTGATATCATCAAGCAGGAAGTGCTTAACAATAAACATAATGACACTCCAGAAATGCAAATTGACACTCTTGGACTGCAGCAATTGCACAACCATGAAACATCCCTGACAGAAAAGCAAGATTAGGACAAAACGCGATGTAAAAGCACTGAACTAAAAGCAAATTTTTTTTAAAAAAAGCCTTAGTTGGAAATTCAAACTGTTCACACACAAAAGGAATATAACAAGTTAAGGTTGGTAGGTTCCAAGATGGCTGCTCCCAGCTTTCCGCGGCCCACCTGGCATCAGGTCATAACCCACCTGACCCACAGTTTGAATAACACTGATCCTAGTGGTCTTCAACCTTTTTCATGCCACTGGGGATGAGACTGGGGACCCACCGTCAATCCCACCCCCAACCTGCGACCTATTTGCCCATCCCCACCCTCCTCGCCGCCCCCTCCTCGCCCCCCATTACGCCCTCCCAGCACTGTTCAATGTAACCAAATAAGCTTATTTAGAGTGAGCAGAAAAAGAGCTAGCATGTAGCCTGGCACTAGGGAAAGCTATTTTAGCACAATTTCTAAGAATCTGTGCAGGGACAGGACACAATCTCCTGGTACATGAAGGGTTACATTAGATGCCTCCCCCTTTATCTGGTGGTGCTCTAGTCCAGTGGTCTCCAACCTTTTTCATTCCTATAAAATTGCCGTGACCCCAAAACTGACACCTCATTGGCGTCTCAACCCCAAGATTGAAGAACACTGAACTAAAGAAAAACAAGTGTGCATTAAGACATAAATCACCACTCATTATCAACCAACAGTATTTATATACTGTTTTTCAACACAAAGTTCACAAAGCAGTTTACAGGCACATAAAGTTAAATGGCTCTCTGTCCCAAAAGGGCTCAGAATCTTTAAAAAAATGCAGAACACCACCAGCAATAGCCACTAGAAAAGACACTGCGCAGGGGTGAAAAGGGGAAGACAGTTACTCTTCCCCTGCTAAATAGAAAAGGAACACCACTTGGAAAAGTGCCTCTTGCCCAGTTAGCAGGGGTATAAGAAGACAGGCCTATAAGAAGACAGGTCATCTTGAATATTGTTCTTTATTGTTCCCTCTTGCGTAACATACTGGAAACCAAATAACTTTTAAAAGAAATCTAATCAAGTGAGAGTGCCTTTTTATCTTTTGGTCTTACAAGTTAGACAACACACACTGCAGCTCTGGTTCTTCCAGTGTTTATTCCTTTTGTTACCTCTTACATAAGAGATTAACTTTCAGTTCCCTTCTCCACCCACTGTCATTCACAGGATACGGTTCTCTTGTGATAGAAACTTTAGAAACTGGGTTCAGGAAAAAGAGTAACTCTCTTTTTCTTTCACTGGGCGAGTTAGATTAACACATCTCCAGCCGAGCCAGTATTAGGCCACAAGATACAACTTAAACCTGCAATTCCAAAAGAGTAACATAAACCTTCCTTTTAGAGGAAATTAGGCATAGGCTAGAAAGCAGGCCCAATACATTTTCTGATCCTTATTGTGCATGACAGGGACTGCAGCCATGAAATTAAAAGACATTTACTTCTTGGGAGGAAAGCTATGGTGAACCTAGACAACTTAATAAAAAGCCGAGACATCACCCTGCCAACAAAGGTTTGCATAGTCAAAGCGATGGTTTTCCCAGTAGCAATGTATGGCTGTGAGAGCTGGACCATACGAAAGGCAGAGCGCCGAAGAATAGATGCTTTTGAATTATGGTGTTGGAGAAGACTTTTGAGAGTCCCCTAGACTGCAAGGAGATCCAGTCGGTCCATCCTCCAGGAAGTCAAGCCTGATTGCTCCCTGGAAGGACAAATCCTGAAGCTGAAGCTCCAATACTTTGGCCACCTCATGAGAAGAGAGGACTCTTTAGAACAGACCCTCATGCTGGGAATGATTGAAGGCAAAAGGAGAAGGGGGCAGCAGAGAATGAGATGGTTAGACAGTGTCACCGAAGCGATGAACATGAAATTGGTCAAACTCCGGAAGCTAGTGGAGGACAGGGAGGCCTGGCATGTTGTGGTCCATGGGGTCGCGAAGAGTCGGACACGACTTAGCGACTGAACAACAAAATTGTGCATGAGTAGCATCAGAGATTGACCAGATTAGGCACTGATCAAACACACAGCCAATCCCTGGGGCCTACCAACATTTAGGCAAGGGTGGAGCCATGTGTTCAACCAAGTGAGCTGATGCAGATTATGACCAGGGCCAGCCAATGTGACCAATGTCGTTACTTTGGGCCCCGCAACAGCGCAGTGAGCAGATTGCCTGCTGCTGCTGCTGCAGTCAGGATCTCAACTAATTGTAAATCAGTGGGGCAAGCAGAACAGCTTTATCTTCGGCCCTCCCACCTGCCCCTGCCTCTAACCTGTCCAAACATGGCCTCCTGGAAGAAGGTGGTGTCATCAACATGCCACCACCAACTATTTCAAGGTGCCACATACAACACCACAAGTGCTTTTCTTGGTGAGGGTGGGTGGGTGGGTGGAATGCCCCACATTCTGGTACAGTTAACTGCTGGTACAGTTAGGCCAGCAAAGTTTGGCTGGTACAAGAGCCACTGTCAAGCACACTTGGACCACTGTCGGGGGCAGGGAGGATGTGGTCCAAATGTGTTTTATGGTGGCCCTTGAGCCAGTCCAACTTTGCTGGCCTAACTGTGCCGGCCTAACTCCAGGTTAGGATTGTGCTCTAAGTTGTATTATGGTATTGATTTAAATAGTGCCTGGCCATGATTCACATGCTTTTGAACCAACCCCTTGAATGCAAAACAGGTTTTTACATTTTTCTTGTTCTTTTCTCAAGGCGCGCAGGGCAGCGTATGTGTTCCTCCTTTCTTCCTTCAGGGAGGTAAAGGGAGGCACCCATTGTGAGGAAGAAAAGATGAAGGAGTGACTGGTCCACGGTCACCGAGAGTGCAATCCTAACCTGGAGTTAAGCCAGCACAGTTAGGCCAGTAAAGTTTGCCTGGCACAAGGGCCACCATAAAATACGTTTGGACCACTCTTGGAGTCAAGATAGACCAGCACACAGACGTTCATCATCCTCCCTGACTCGAAGAGGGGTCCAAACATGCTTTACGGTGGCCCTTGTGTCAGCTGGCCTAACTGGTCAGCTGGTCAGGCAAATTTTGCTGGCCTAACTGTGCCGGCCTAGCTCCAGGTTAGGAAGGTATTCCCAATCACCTCCCTGTGTTTCTGGATCTTCTCCCATAGTCCAACGCTTCAACCACTCCATCACGGTGACTCTTGTATGTTCCCTCCCAGACTTTAAACGTTGGAAACAATTGGAGTACAAAGCTGTTTTTTCCAGATAATTTTAATGTGTATGCAGATTGTGCTACATCTGAAAATTTCAAGTGTATAATGGGGATGGGGGAACCCATTGCATTTATGAAAAGCTAGATCACTCCATCCATTTCCTCTACACAGATGAGAACAAACTGGGTCCCTCTGACCTGTCCTCTCAACAATTCTATTATGATAAACAGTTACGTTTGATTTTTCAATTTCTAGAGTTAGCACAACCAGCCAGGTCATCTGTCTCTTTTGTTTTCTGTTGATTATTTCACAACGAAGAGCTGCTTGTCCAATAATTTTCTTTACCTAGGCCAGCTCCTAGATGTGGAGCTCCTGTCTTCAGAGACCCTACCCAGATTCTATCTTCCAACTGAGATATGATAAACAGGAGCAGAAGCTTCCAACTGTGGATGAATCAGATCCCATTGGGGTTTGTTTCCCTGAACAAAACGTTCCCTGAGCTATCTTGGCTCACCTAAGGGGCTTGCTCCAGAGCCAAGTAAAAAATTTTCCTCTGAACAGCTGGCTTTTATATCATCCTCCGAATAGATTTCGAAACTCCGCTCAGATTCAAAAGCAAGTTCCTCTATAGCAGTGGCTCTCAAGCTATGGGTCGGAACCCACCAGTGGGTTGTGAACCAATTTCAGGTGGGTCACGAAGCACCTTGAGCAGCCATATTGAAAACATGGGAAGATGGGATGCTGGAAAAAGGGAGAGGTGTGTGGTTGTTTTGCTTGTGTCAAGGTTGTAAATACACTTTTTTTCTGATTCACTTTACTCTTGGAAAACGGCAGAGGAATAGCCCAACTTATCACTTCATTTCAGGAAAGCAGCAGCCTCTGGTGTCACAATGACTGCACTTCTGGCCATGACATCACTTCTGGTGGGTCCCAGACAGATTGTCATTTTAAAAAGTGGGTCCCGGTGCTAAAATGCTTGAGAACCACTGCTCTATAGCATGTGGGGGGGGGGGAGTCACTTTTTAATTTAATGAAATCTAACTTTCCTCTCGCATATAAGACTAGTTTCACGGCTCTTTGGGCTACAGTCAGTGATGTCATGCAGGGGGAACGCGGGGGAACTCAGTTCCACTAGTTAAAATTAGGGCTGACTCCGCCCACTTCACTCTCCCTCCTCCCCCCTCCCAATTCCTCTGCAAAGAGCTTTTCTTCTTGGTTGGCCGGCACTCAGAGGGTTAAAGGGAGCGACTCCGGATTCCTAGGGGGGCGAAGGCAGTGATGTTATTCAGGGGGAACGGACCAGAACGGGTGTTCCGGATCCTAACGGGCTCCGTGGCTGGTTCCGGGTTCCCAACAAGTGCCAATCAAAAGTGAGTTCCTGTTCCTAAATCATTTGAATGACACCACTGGCTACAGTCTTGCACCCACTGAATACTGAAAAACGTCATTTTGTTTATTTTTAGGTCTCAACAATCAGGTTAAAACAGAGGAATAGGAGGGGGGAGTGCTGCTTCACCTTTTTCTCTCCATTTAGCTTTTTTTAATTGCCTTACCAAACTACCAACACTACCAAACCTTCCCTGGGGGAAACAGCAAATGGAGCGATTCTGAGTGGGAAAGTGGCAAGAGAGGAAAGAGTTAAGTAACCCTTACATCGCCCTTCCTTTGCTGAAACTAATAGCCTCCCAAGATGCTTTTAGTGAAAGAACAGCAGGGGAATGCTACGAGCAACTGTTTCATTGAGCTGTCACTGTTCACCTAAGGTGATTAATTGAGATTCTTGGCGATTCATTTCGATTACACTGATGTAAGTGGGCAGTAAATATGCCCCTGGGAATACTTGCAAGAGGTTTGAGTGTCTCATTATGGAAAACAAGGCAGTAAGATTTCTTTCACTGGATCATTTGTATTAGTAAAAAGGCTGACAAGGTTTCCAGTGAATCACAGACGCATAGAATACTGGAGTTGGAAGGAGCTTTTGAGGTCATCTAGTCCAACCCCCTGCTTAGGGCAGGCAACTACAGTATCCCTGATAGATGGTAATCCAGCCTCTGTTTTATAACTTCCAGTGAGGGAGAGCCCACAACTGCAGAAGGCAGGCTGTTCCAGCTAGGAAATTCTTCCTCGTGTTCCGCCTACAGGAAAATCTATATCCATGTAGTTGCAACCCATTGGTTCTAGTCTCATACTTGGCTCTATACTTGAAGACAGCTATCCTGTCTCTCTTTAGGGCCAATCCTATCCAACATTCCAGCACCAATGTAGCTGCAATACATGCTCAAGGTAAGGTACTAAGAACGCAATCCTAACTTGGAGCAAAGTTTGGCTGGCACAAAGGATACCTTCAAGGATGTTTGGACCACTGTCAGAGTCAGAGAGGCCAGAACACAGATGTGCATTATGCTTCCTGACTCTGTGTGTGGTCCAAATGCGCTTTACAGTGGCCCTTCTGCTGACCAAACTTTGCTGGCCTATCTGTGCCAGCCTAACTCCAGGTTAGGATTGTGCTCTAAATGTTCCCTTACCTTGAGGAGGTCTCCCTGACTGCACCCCACTGCAGGATGCAGTGCACACTCAATTGGCGTGGCTACATTGGCACTGGAAAGTTGGATAGGATCGGGCTCTTAGTCTTCTCAACACTAAACATACTTTGTTGTTGTTGTTGTTCAGTCGCGAAGTCATGCCCGACTCTTCGCAACCCAATGGACCACAGCACACCAGGCCTTCCTGTCCTCCACTAGCTTCCGGAGTTGGCCCAATTTCATGTTCATCGCTTTGGTGACACTCTCTAACCATCTCATCCTCTGCCGCCCCCTTCTCCTTTTGCCTTCGATCTTTCCCAGCATGAGGGTCTTTTCTAAAGAGTCCTCTCTTCTCATGAGGTGGCCAAAGTATTTGAGCTTCAATGTTTGAATTTGAATATCTTCAAATTTGAGTACCTTCTGCTAAAGAATTTGAGTACCTTCTGCTAAAGAATTTGCAGCCATCCTAGCGTTTATCCATGACCAGTTCCAAAGTATGTTTCCTAGAATGTTCCAGAGTCAAATGTCAGCTGCACTGTGATGTAGATTTGCTCTGGAGTGGACCTCCATAATCTGCATGCCAGCCTTCCTATGCTTACCTTATTCTATTCAGAATGCATCACCTTTTCTCCCAGGTTGTGCTCAGAGGAAACTGGTTCTGCATGATTGCTGCGGAAACTGACTTTGCCCATTTCTGATTGGCTTGGGCTGGTACATCACAAAACTACTACTACCTCTCCCCCAAAGCAACATTCCAGGTAAAATTGACTGTCAGCAGCACAATCCTATGCATGCCTACTCAGAAGTAAGTCTGTCTGAGTTCAATGGGACCTACTTTTAGGTAAACATGTATTGGATTGCAGTCTGTTGATAAGAGATACATTTAAGAAGCATCCATGCAGCATTTTAAAAAAGGGA
This sequence comes from Lerista edwardsae, assembly GCA_029204185.1. Lineage (NCBI taxonomy): Eukaryota > Metazoa > Chordata > Lepidosauria > Squamata > Scincidae > Lerista > Lerista edwardsae. Next base: position 10,472,138 of record JAJKFI010000033.1, read on the forward strand.
CAAGTTTCTAGGACGCTTATGAGGATAGGCTACAGTGTTTGGGGCTCTTCAGTCTAGAAAAAAGGCGCCTGAGGGAGAGACACATGATTGAGACATACAAAATTATGCATGGGATGGATAGAGTAGATAGAGGGATGTCCTTTTCCCTCTCTCACAATACCAGAACCAGGGGACATCCACTAAAATTGAGTGTTGGGAGAGTGAGAACAGATAAAAGGAAGTACTTTTTCACCTATCAAGTCTGTGGAACTCCTTGCCGTAGGAGGTGGCAATGGCATCCAGCCTAGGAGCCTTTAAAAGGGGATTGGACAGATTTCTGGAGGAAAAGTCCATCACAGGCTACAGGCCATGATGATGGTGCAACCTCCTCAGAATGCCAGGTGCAGGGGAGTGTCAATAGGAAGCAAGCATCTTGTTGTCTTGAATATTGCCTTAGGCATGTGGTGGGCCACTGTGAGATACAGGAAGCTGGGCTAGATGGGCCTTTGGCCTGATTCAGCGGGGCTCTTCTTATGTAGGAATGCAGGAGTGAGTGGGATGCAGGCAAAAAGAGCACCAGACACCTGCTCCTGTTCCAGCTGAACTGGTTTTGTTGTAAATGCATGGGGTAAATGCATAAAATCCACTTTTACCAATGTTGTGGAGCACTTTGAGAACTTTGGATAAAAAAATTGATATACAGGCCTACTAATTAAATAAAACAAGCAGGACTTGATCACCAGTTAGTCTGTCTGTCATTTGCATTTCCAATACAGGAGGAAGCCATGTATTAGTCCACGAGGAGAAAAACTCACTGAGACTGGGTGTGTATTTCAGTATGTCTGTACCAGGGCTAGATTATTCAATAGGCAGACTAAGTACATGTTTGGGGCACTAGTAAAGCAGGGGTACTTAAAAAAATACAATTTTTGGAAACATTTTTGGATATTTACAAAAATTACACCAAAGTTTAATAGTAATCATGGAGAAAATTAGAACTTCGTTAGACTTCCTTCCCCGCTACTATATCCCCCCCCATTTTTTTGTGTTATTTTTATTACTGGGCCATCAGTATTAAAAGGCTGATTATGGTGGAGAAGACTCTTGAGAGTCCCTTGGACTGCAAGGAGATCCAATCGGTCAGTCCTCCAGGAAGTCAAGCCTGATTGCTCCCTGGAGGGACAAATCCTGAAGCTGAAGCTCAAGTACTTTGGCCACCTCCTGAGAAGAGAGGACTCTTTAGAAAAGACCCTCATGCTGGGAAAGGTTGAAAGATTAGATAGAGTCACTGAAGCAATGAACATGAATTTGAGTTAACTCTGGAAGCTAGTGGAAGACAGAGAGGCCTGGTGTGCTGTGGTCCATGGGGTCACGAAGAGTTGGACACGACTTAGCGACTGAACAACAACATAGAGTTCACATTGGATCTTTACTAATGGCAAAGAAATAAGATATTGTTCACAAAAAATGAAACTGAATGGTGAGAAATGCCCTCGAGAATAGCTACTGTATTCGTCATCAAAAGGGTCTATTTACTGCTTTGCTTGCAAACATTTCAGGTCGCCACAGATGGATTTACTGACTGGCAGAATGCTGTTTTAATTGAACAACGCGAAAATAGCACTACTACCAGAGATGCAGTGTTGATGTTATTTAAATTGAAGGCAAGGCTGTGGATTGACATAAAAATTGGAATAAACAAATTAAAGGGAAGTGTGAATACTGGCAACATGCCTTGCACAATATTGAAAGATGGAACACAGTATTTAGTCCCAAATGCCGAGATTGCACTATGTATTTTTATCACATCGATTACTAGTAACTGCCTCAGCAAAACACTATTTTTCTCAGCTGAAAATAACTTTAAAAACTCTCAGAGAACAACAATGTGTCAGGGCGGATTTGATTCATTTATCCTACTGTGTATGGTTGAGGAGATGCTTTGCTGAGTCAACTTCAATGAACTTATCGAGAATTTTGCAATCAGGGAAATCTAGAGAGAAGCTGTTTTAATTTCAGCACTCATGTTGTTTACAGTATGGTATTATTTTTATTTTGAATTACATTTGTAATTACAATTACAAGTACAGGCCTCTAATCTGGTCCTGGCCTGTACTTATCCTTTCTCACTAATTAAAGCCAGCACTGGAGAAAAACTGATTCTTGTGATTTGAGTGTTTGAAAAACTGGCTCTTGAATAAATCTGGAGAGAGGGCATTTGCAAGTATCACTGTGATTTCTCTTAGCTGATTGGTTTATGTTTTCTGAGTTGCAGGGAATACAGGCAGTAGGAACTTAGGAGGAGGTGGGCCCATAAGAACATAAGAAGAGCCCTGCTGGATCAGGCCAAAGGCCAATCTAGTCCAGCTTCCTGTATCTCACAGCGGCCCCACCAGGTGCGCCAGGGAGGCATGAGACAACAAGATGCTTGCATCCTGTTGCCACTCCCTTGCACCCAGTACTCTGAAGTAGCCTACTACTAATGTAAGGAGGTTACAACAAGTGGTGTCATTACAAACAAGGAAAGGAACGCTGGGCAGGACTTGGGCGGGACTTCCGCATGATTGGCAGCCCACCCATTTCGTTCGGCGGCTACCCTGGCCTCGGGGGGGCTGCCCCCGGTTTGCGTGCCCCCCACTGCTCGCCCAGGCTCTGGCGCGCCCCCCACCTATCTCCCTCGGCAAGCAGGCACCCCCCCCCCTGAGGCCAGGGCAGCTGCGGAACGGGACGGGCGGGCAGCCAATCATGTGGAAGTCCCGCATAAGTCCTGCCCAGCGTTCCCGTTCCTTGTTTGTAGATGACACCACTGGTTACAACCCATCATTACCTATAGCCCACGATGGACTTTTCTTCCAGAAATCCGTCCAATCCTCTCTTAAAGGCATCTAGACCAGATGCCATCACCACCTCCTGTGGCAAAGAGTTCCACAGATTAACTACCCGCTGAGTAAAAAAGTACTTCCTTTTATCTGTTTTAACTCTCCCAACCCTCAGTTTTAGTGGATGCTCCCTGGTTCTGGTGTTTTGAGAGAGGGAAAAGAACATCCCTCTATCAACTCTATCCCTTCCGTGCATTATTTTGTATGTCTCAATCATGTCCCCTCTCAGGCACCTTTTTTCTAGGCTGTAGAAACGCTGCAATCTTTCTCCCACTTTGTTTGGGTGAGAATACACAGGAAGGGAAGGTACTGGGTTGAAGTAACTACTACTACTTCCTTACTTGATGGCTCTTCTTTGTAGAACCGTGAAGGTGCAAAGATCTCTCTAGTAAACATCTCTAGTAAACATAAATCTAACAAAAAAAATTTAGATTATAACAACAATATTCTGGTGGGGGGGGAATTAGGAAATAGTAACTGAGCAGGTCTGCTAGTCTGCTCTAGTGGCAAATGTTTCTCAAACTGTGGGTCATGACCTGATGTCAGGTGGGTCATGGAAAACTGATGTCAGGTGGGCTGCCATCTTGTAAGCTACAGACCTGACTCTTGCTATATTCCTTTTGTGAGTGTTGAATTATCAAGTGAGGGTTTTTAAAATTTTGTTTTTAGTCCAGCGCTTTTACATAATATGTCGACCTAATGTTGCTTTCTGTCAGGGATGTGTCATGATTGTGCAGTGGCTGCAGTCCAAGAATGCCAATTTGCATTCCAGGAGTGTCATTTGATTACGTCACAATGACAGTGCTTCCTGCTTGATGATGTCACTCCTGGCTATGACATCACTTCCTCTGGTCTTGACATGCGTGCCGTTCTAAAAAGTGGGTCCCAGTCTAAAACACTTGAGAACTGCTGCTCTAAACATTCATATATTGAAGATCTCTGCCTTTTACTGGTGCTTGCAGACATCCTGCTCAGGACTCAGAGGAAGAGACAGCCCACACAAAATCTCTCCTAAGGGAGCAATCAATCACTTTTAGGGTGTAATCCTAACCTGGAGTTGGCTGGCACAGTTAGGCCAGCAAAGTTTGGCCAGCACAAGGGACACAGTAAAGTATGTTTGGACCACTCTCGGAGTCAGAGCGGCCAGCACACAGATGTGCGCAGTGGTGTCATCTAAATGATGATGACAGTGGTGTTATCTAAACAGGAACTCACTTTTGATTGACACGTGTCAGGACCCGCCCACTGGAAGTGAGGTCATAAGCCTGAGGCTTATGTTCTCTAACAATGCTCCCCCTTCGCCCCCCCCTAGGAATCCGGAGTTGCTCCCTTTAACCCTCTGAGTGCCGGCCAACCAAGAAGAAAAGTTCTTTGCAGAGGAATTGGGAGGGGAGAAGGGAGAGTGAAGTGGGCAGAGTCAGCCCTAATTTTAACAAGTGGAACTGAGTTCCCCCGCGTTCCCCCTGCATGACATCACTGGATGTGCGCCATCCTCCCCAATTCTGAAATCGGTCAAAACATACTTTACAGTGGCCCTTGTGCTAGCTTAACTCTGGGTTAGAATTGCATCCTTCAATTGTTCTGTAGGATGCAGCTGTTTTGCAACCTGCGGCCTCCTAGAGTAGGGACTGTTTGAGAATCTGATGCAAGTGTAAAATGCTCAACCACCACCCGTATCTTCTGGCCAGTCTGACAACTACAACTATTTTCACATTTTCAGCTTTCTGAATCCAGGGGTGATAGGGGATAAGTCCTTTGAATAAATGGACAATTGTTCATGCTTAATCCTGAGCATATGATGTAGAAAACTTAGAAAAAGGAATAATTGATATGCAGACCTGTAAGATACTTAACTGCATGTGCGCATGTAGGAAAATTTCTAACACACGGTGGGCCATGTTGGGCTGCTACATAAACAACATTTTTGCCTTGCTTCTCCCTTTTACAGGAGGGCATTGAAGGAAAAAGCAATACAACAAAACATCACACAGCCTCAAAAGTAAACGCCAAGTGAATGAAGGATTAAAAAGCAAACAAGGACAACTCTGCGAGCTGAATGTGAAATCTTGCCTCCGTGAGAGTTAATTGGCACAAAACCCCCATCGATTTTAAAACGAGCCAATTTTTTTTTTCAGCCGTTAGGCTTTAAGCCAAAAACGGGCTTTCTGTTGCAAAGCATTTTCTCAAATAAACCTCACTGACTTAGGAACCTCCCAGAAAAGGTACAGTATTCATGCAATATAAATCTGAGTGGTTAGGTAGATTTAATGCAAATTGACTAATCCCACTTGAAAACAAATGAATTAATCTGCTAAACGCCACATAAAGTCATTGGGCTCCATCCAGGGAAGCAGTGTGTACCCTCGCAGAGAACAGTCAGGGCTACTTACCGCTGCATCAACAGGAAGAATGAGCACTCTGCTTTAACATGCATAGCATGCAGAAGGAGAGCAGAAAATGAATGCTGCTGAGCCACACAAGATTCCTTTTTTTAATGCGCATCAAGCTTCCAGACAGGTTGTTGGTGCAGAAGGCAAAACAGTGGATAAGATTCCATTACCTTTCGAATGCCTTCATTTTCTACCTTCCTCTGGCTACTCTTCCTCCCAACTATTATTTTCTTTGCTGCTGCGACTATTTGTCAGACACCTATATAGCATGGCTGCGTTTTCAAAGTGTATTCACGTATTGTTTGGCTGTAATTGGTTGTAATCCTTATAATCACCCTGTAAGGTAAGTACTATTTATCTACGTATTGCACCTGGTGGCTAAGGTTGAATGGCTTGCCTAGGGAATTCATGGCAGAGGTGAGATTCAAAACCAGGGGCTTATTTTAACTCTTACCCACAACACTATACCAGTTCTGTACTACCCCTTATCATAAATTCCGAATTGCCCCCTCCATTCCCCTAGTGCAGTGTTATTCAAACTGTGTGTCGGGACCCACTTGGTGGGTCGTGACATGTCAGGTGGGTCGTGGAAACCTGGGAGCAGCTGTCTTGGAAGCTGCAGTCCCTACTCTTGCTATATTCCTTTTGTGAGTGCTAACAGTTTGAATTTTCAAGTGAGGGTTTTTAATGTTGGTTTTAGTTCAGTTCTTTTACATAATATTTTGTCCTAATCTTGCTTTCTGTCAGGGATATTTCCTGGGTGTACAATTGCTGCAGTCCAAGAATGCCAGTTTGCATTCCAGGAGTGTCATTTGATTATATCACAATGATGTCACTTCCTGCCTGATGATGTCACTTCCTGCTATGACATCATTTCCAGGCTAATGACATCACTTCAGATGGATCCTGGCACAGGTGCCTTTCTGTTCCAGTCTAAAAAGTTGGAGAACCACTGTCCTAAAAGGTTTTGCTGGATGCACAGATTCCCGAGGGGAAGGTCCTTCAGTTACCTTGACTCTACATGAATGGTACACAAACTTGCCATGGTCATGGCACACTTATTTCATGAAGGTCCCTTTTTCCTGGCTCTCCATGTGCTTTTACACCCATTTTTTGTCCTAACCCTGCTTTCTATCAGAGATGCTTCACAGTTGTACAATGGTTGCAGTCCAAGAATGTCAATTTGCATTTCAGGAGTGTCATTTTATTATGTTACAATGATAGCACTTCCTGCATGATGTCACTTCCTGCCGTGACATCACTTCTAGGTTAATGACATCACTTCTGCTGGGTCCTGTCACGAGTGCCATTCTAAAAAGTGGATCCTCGTCTAAAAAGTGGCAGAACCACTACCCTAGTGAATCCTTATTACCCAACAACCACTTGGGTCCTTCTGTTACTATGGTCAAAAGCTTGTTAAAAAAAAAATCTCACTTCTACAGATGCCAACTGATTTCCATTTTCCACCTCTCTCATTGTCCTCTTTATTTGATCTCTTAAGGCTAGATTTCATTGTGATAAACCTGTGTCTGAGCGGTTCCGCATTTGACCATGGTAGGGTAGACAAGACTATAACAAAATAGAAGAAAAGGTATCCAGTAGCCACTTCCCATAGTGTCTTTGGGTCCCATCACACGGGTTGTGTGTGCTTCTTGGTCCTCAGGTGGAGGGTCTGTCATGAATGCCCTGACATGGCCAGTGAGGGTACTGGAGGGCACAACTGGAGGATACTGGAGGGTACATGTGCTGGCTCAGGTGAGGACCAATGTCCACACTAGCAGGGTCTTCCAAGTTCGAAGGTGGAGGCAAGTGGTCTTTGAGCCCTTATCCGATCTGCCAGGCAGTGCAATATCTGGTCATCCCTGCCTGTTGAGCAGCTCCTGGATCAAACCCTGAGCAGGGTGGCCTGATGTGGTTGATTACCCTCTTGGTGCTTGCCCTTGCCCCACTGACTGCTCGTTAGCACTCCCGCCAACTCTTCCTGTTCTTTTTATCCCCACCTGCATCTTGCCTCCTAGCTTCCTCCTTATTGCTCTCTCCATCCCTCTTTTCTCAGTAATTTTTTTATACATAAGACGAACCCTGCTGGATAAGGCCAAAGGATTCCTGTATCTCACAGGGCTCACCAGATGCCTCAGGGAGCACACAAGACAACAAGATGCCTGCATCCTGTTACCACTCCCTTGCACCTGCATTCCGAAGTAGCCTACTTCCAACATAAGGAGGTTGCACCACCCATCATGGCCAGATGCCATCACCACCTCCTGTAGCAAGGAGTTTCACAGATTAATTACCCGCTGGGTACAAAGGTATTTCCTTTTTTCCACTCTAACTCTCCCAGCACTCAATTTTAGTAGATGTCCCCTGGTTCTAGTGTTGTGAGAGAGGGAAAAGAATCCCTCTATCCATCCCATGCATAATTTTGTATGTTTCAATCATATACTCCCTCAAGTACCTTTTTTCTAGACTGAAGAGCCCCAAACATTGCAGTCTTTCTTCATTAGGGAGGTGCCCCAGCCCCGTAATCATTTTTGTCGCTCTCTTCTGCACCTTTTCCAGCTCCACTATTTCCTTTTGAGATGTGGCAACCAGAACTGTATGTAGTACTCCAGATGTGGCGTTACCATTGATTTGTACAATAATATTGGCCATTTTATTTTCAACCCCTTTTTAAATTATCCCAAGCTCCTTCTCTCCTCCTTTCTCTGCCTGGTCTTCAGTTTTCCTCTCTCTCTCTCCCTCCCCTCTTTCATCCTCATCTTCCTGGCTCTATGTCTCCTTCCTCCTCTGTCTCATCCTCATACCCCAGCACCATCACTACTTGAGGGCTGGTACCAGTTGCCCAGCCCTTCCTTAAGCTGGCTGTGGTGCCCGCATATGATGCCCGCAGCATTCTCCTGTCCACCAGTGCCTGGCCATGACATCCCCACAAAACAAACCATCAGGGCAAGCTAACCCTTGTGGCCCAACTCAGCCTGCTAAGAACTTTCAGTAGTTCATAGCTGAGGATAGTTTTTTAGTGTATGTAGGCACAGAGGTTCAAATCCATAGGCACATTACTACAGTACAATGCAGGTTTCGATTTATTCACAGAGAACCTATTTCACCAGGAATAGAAAACACAAAAGATAGCAAAATACAGGCATATTTCCTTACTACTTGGCTAAAATGGGGGGACCAAGCAAGAGTCAAGATTTATATACAGTCTATGCTCAAAAGTTGTTTTGTTGCCATCCATTTCAGTGTACTCAAGCTCAACATGATTGTTGGGCTGTAGAGCAATGCCCCCCTTCTTGCCACATATCCTGACCAAGGCATCCATAAACAAGAAGGGGTCCACACACCCTAGTGCAGGAATGGCTTGGCATGTCAAAACTTAGGAAAATGCTGAACTTTGCTGGCAAGTCAATCCCCCTCCCAACCAAAAGAGAAACAATTACTTATATTCATTTATTTAAATAAAAAATACAACCCAAACACGTGTGGTGCTATGTATTATATAAAGCAACATCACATAATTATAAAAATGAAAAATGAGTAAAACAAAACACAGTTGTCATGTATTGGTGAATGCTGATGTGTCTCCCCCAAACGTTGTGGTGTGTCACCTTTGTGTCATAGGTTCGCTGTCACTGCCCTAGTGATAGGAACATCCCAGTGATGTGAATATTTTACATATGAGCAAGAACCAGCCAGAGACAGAAAAACCAAATGCAAATTTCACCCCTGCTAACTGGGCAAGAGGCACTTTTTCAAGTGGTGTTCCTCTAATATTTAGCAGGGGGAGAGTAATTGTCCCTCTTCACCCCAGCACAGTGTCTTTTCTAGTGACTGTTGCTGATGTTGTGCATTTTTTTAGATTGTGAGCCCTTTGGGACTGGGAGCCATTTAACTTTATTATTACTATTTGTCTGTAAACTGCTTTGTGAACTTCGTGTTGAAAAGCGGTATATAAGTACCTGTTGATTTAGCAAAATTTCATTAGTATTTCCTGTACTACTGAAGATGGTTTCAAATTACCAAGAAAGCTAAACATTTTAAATGACTCTTATTCCTGGTAACAAAGCTGACTAGCATGTAAAAGAATGTTAAAGGAAAGGGAAAAAAACATCTGACTAGTTCTCTTCAAAACATTTCAAGGTTGATTAGGTAATGGATGTAGATGGGGAGGAAGTTCCCGGTTCATGTTATGCTCATGGACAGGAAATACACGCAAACAACTGTTTTTCTTGCTACCAAAGATGTTCTCAAACTGTGGGTCATGATCTACAGGGAGGTTATAAACAACTCTGAAGGGTGTTGCAAAGTTCCGAAGAATTAGGTTCAAATCTAGTTAAGAGGTTTAGTCAAGAGGGTTAAACCCTCCGTTTGCCTAAAGATAAGATCCGAAGGTCACCGGTTCGAGAACACCAGAAGCTTCCGTGAGCGGCAGACCTTGAGAATTGCGACTGATAAGAGCTGAGCTGTCTCCAGCTGCCTGTGAGAGAGGAGTTGTGCTGGGCCAGCTGTTTCTTTGGTGGGAGCAGAGAAGCCGTTTATCAGCCAACAGGAAGGCAATTGTGCGGCCAGAAAGGACTAGACCATGAAAGTTCCATCTGTATGTTGTTGTAGTTCTTGAAAGACAGAACTTCTTTGTAAAAACCCCTTGGGGGGTTTAAGAAATAAAGCCTGCCTATGTAAACTGCCTTGAATTAAAGTCAGAGGAGCAATCTAATGACCAAAGAAAGGCGGTATATAAATACTATAAAAAAAAATCTTGGACTCTTCAGGTAGGTCTGAGAAAGGCCCCCTTCCAAAACTTTGGAAAGCGCCTGCCAGTAAGGAGGTGGCTGCCTCCATATCCACTGATTCCATATCCATGGTTTCAGTTATCCACAGATACCATGGATACTGGGATGCCTGTTGAAAAGATAGGGGAACATTGAACAAATATCTTTTTTTATCATGTTGCAGCAAAAGCACTGATGTTCTTTAAAAAGACACCTCAACTACCCAGTTTCAGGTATCCATGTATAGAACAGAACCCCAGCGGATAAGGGGGGCATGCCTGTACCTGGATGGCCCAATTGTCTTACTCCATGGTCATTAGATTGGATCAAAATTGGCATACAGACCGTCTCTCCATAAAGTTGGTTATGACCAGCTGTAATATGGAGGCCAGTTCAAGCACCAAGCCAATTTGCTTCCTGAGAAAAAGGATAAGATGGCTCGCTCACAACCCACAATGGACTTTTCCTCCAGAAATCTGTCCAATCCCCATCAGCAGCTCCTGTGGCAAGGAGTTCCACAGATTAATTACCCGCTGAGTAAAAAAGTATTTCCTTTTGTCTGTTTTAACTATGTCAAAGGGCAATATTAATCACATTTATAGTTTCTTCTACAACAAAACTCAAAGCAGTATATATTGGGTTCCTGGTCAGTGTCCCATCTTGGTTTATTACCCAGACCAAAAAGGGTGCGACTAAATTTTTGGCATTATGGAGGGCTGGGAAAGATTTATATATAAGCACTTAGTGAATCACTGTCATGAAAGTCAGCCTTGGGATAGATTAATTACTGGTCTGTAGTGGCTCCTTATCAGGTGAAAAGGTAAAATGATTGGATCAAAATTGGCATACAGACCGTCTCTCCATAAAGTTGTCTGTCACTGTTTTCTATTTTTATCTCTTGGAGGCCCTAAATGAACAACTGTTTAAAAGTACAAGCTTGTGTTCACAGAGTATATGAGTGGTTAGCCTAAGGAGCATGTAATTTGCAGAGTACTACTCAGTCAGTTATGCAGACAGGGCAGACACAATTGGAAGTTTGTTCAAGAGCCTGTGTACATTTATGCTTTTATTTAAATAAACAGGGTTGGATGTTTAAAAGAAATACTTTTTCCAGTTGACCTAGTACACTGAGTAAAAAATAGTGCTAGCTTTAAAAACATGTTAATTTACTGTAGTTATTAAACAAAGAAGCTCAAGAGAAAACAGCATTGGGAAACCATAATTTTTGTGTTGCTGTGAAATGCAAACAAGAAGCGGTATCTATAACTGCGATCATCTATATCAGTCGTTCTCAAACGTTTTAGTTCCAGGCCCCACTTCTTAGAATGGCACACGTGTCAGGACTCACCAGAAGTGATGCCATTAATCTGGAAGTGATGTCATGGCTAGAAGTGACATCATCAAGCAGGAAGTGCCATCATTGCGACGTAATCAAATGATACTCCTGGAATGCAAACTGGCATTCTTGGACAGCAGCAATTGTACAGTCATGAAACATTCTTGACAAAAAGCAGGATTAGGACAAAATGTTTTGTAAAAGCACTGAACTAAAAACAAAGCAAAAAAAAAAAACCTCGCTTGAAAATTAAAAGCGTTAACATTCACAAATGCAATATAGTAAGTTTGCAGCTTCCAAGATCAGAGCCCTAGTGGGCTTGCAGAGTGCTTGGGGTGGGGCAACATCACTGTGCCCCCAGTGCGGCTGCCTGGCCACACCTCTTCGCACATGGATTCGCTCCATTCGCTTCCGGGCACAAGGAAGAGCCGAAAACCGCATGGGTTGTTCTGTGACACTGCAGCCAGCACCTGGCATGCTCGCCTCCCTACGCCTCTGTCCAAGATGGCTGGTCCCAGCTTTCTGCAACCCACCTAGTGGGTCCTGACCCACAATTTGAGAAACTGATCTATATAAAAGATTTCCATATGGAAATATGTGTTTTATACAGAGTCAGATCATTGGTTCATTAAACCCTACATAATCTATCTTGCCAACAAAGGTTCACATAGTCAAAGCTATGATTTTCCCAGTAGCAATGTATGGCTCGGAGAGCTGGACCATAAGAAAGGCAGAGCGCCGAAGAATAGATTCTTTCGAATTATGATATTGGAGAAGACTCTTGAGAGTCCCCTGGACTGCAAGGAGATCCAATCGGGCAACCCTACAGGAAGTCAAGCCTGATTGCTCCCTGGAAGGACAAATACTGAAGCTGAAGCTCCAATACTTTGGCCACCTGATGAGAAGAGAGGACTCTTTAGAAAAGACCCTCATGCTGGGAAAGATTGAAGGCAAAAGAAGAAGGGGGCGGCAGAGGATGAGATGGTTAGAGAGTGTCACCGAAGCGATGAACATGAAATTGGGCGAACTCTGGAAGCTAGCGGAGGACAGGGAGGCCTGGTGTGCTGTGGTCCATGGGGTCGCGAAGAGTCGGACACGACTTAGTGACTGAACAACAACAATCTATCTTGCGTGACAGCAGTCTCCTAAGGCTGGCTTTCCTAGTCCTACTGGCTGCATTGCTTTAACTAGAGAAACTGGGGATTATCCTGCAATTTTATACATGTTAAAAGTATGACTATGAGCGCCTGCTTTGGTAAGATAGTATGAAGGGCACTGCCACCCATAAACACATACTGTATTTATTTGAGGTGGCACCTCAAATTGGCAACCTCCAATTTCAGTTCTTGACTCAATAGCCAACCACTTTCTAATGCTGCATTTATTTATATTGTAAGCGGAGGTGTATCTTGGGTGGGGCAAGTGGGGGCGGGTGCCCCAGGCAGGTTGCCAGGCATGGACTTACAGGCAAAGAGCAGTGGCAGCCAAAAAAAAAATTAGGAAGAAAGTTGTGTCCTGCCATATGCCTGGCATTTCAGATGCTGTGTGTGTGTGTGGGGGGGGGGGGGGAAGGATAGTACAGAGGTAGCACAATGATGGAAGGAATAACACTCGCTCTGGGTGTAATTAGGCCCCATTGTGGTGCTGATTGTAAGACAATAAAAAACGAAGAACACAAACCAAACATTTTTTGTCTTACAATCAACACAACAGGGCTTGGGGCGATGAGACACAATGACGTCCTAGCCATAACAACCTCATTTATCCAAATAAATGCAGCACTAGGTGGCATACTTAATGTAACCAAAATCAAGGATGAAAAGTGGAGGCATGTATACTGGCCTGATTTCATAATGGTATTAAACAATATTCTATACTGTATATGGAGTATACAAACAAAACTCTATTATATACTGTACATGCCAGCAGCCATGTGGCAGAGTAATTATCCTTCAGAGTACAGTATACAGAAGTTAATTTACTGTACAGACCACCAGCTTTTCTTAGCCTTATTGCAATTTGTTTACATTATAACTTTCTAACCTGAGATGAGCAGGAATTTAGATTTGAACGCCTCATTCAGGAATAATGCAAAATGCTCCCAGGAGCTTAGGGCAAGAAATTAAAGCTGCAAATGTATACACTTTCCTGGGAGTAAGGCCAATTGTACACAATGGGACTTATATCTGAATTAATGTGTATGCAATTGCATGTTTATCTTATACAGGTGATGGGGGCGGGGGCGAGAGGGGAAATACTCCAGCTAGAATACATCCACTATATTTCAACCAGATGTTTAAAGATTGAAAGCATATACTGTATAAAACGTACATCTACGTTTTATAGATGTCACAGCAGACGTGATTCAGTGATAAAACAAGGGAAAATCATTAGCAACAATATCACTTTTTTCTTAGCACTGCAAGTACAGCCATATCCTGGTATCTGCTGGGGTCCTGTCCCCCCCCCCCCGAGGCTACCTGAAACCGTGGATAACAGGGATGCTTTTTTAAAGATAGGGGAACATCAGTTGTTTTATTGCAACAAGGTAAAAAAAAATATTTGTTTAATGTTTCCCTATCTTTTTAAGGGATGTGGTGGCTTAACTGTAGGTTAAACTACAGCATTGTTGAGCTTGCTAACCGGAAGGTTGGCAGTTTGAGAAAGCGCGATGGAGTGAGTTCCTGTCACTTGTCCCAGCTCCTGCCAACCTAGCAGTTCAAAAGCACGTAAAAATGCAAGCAGATAAATAGGTTAGCACTTCGGTGGGAAGGTAATGGCGTTCCATGCGCCTTGGCGTATAGTCATGCTGGCCACATGACCATGGAAATGTGTCCTCAGTCAAATGCCGGCTCTTTGGCTTCGAAACAGAGATGAGCACCGCCCCCTACAGTCAGTCACGACTAGACCATTGGGTCGTGGGGAAACCTTTACCTTTACCCATGGTAACATGGATAATGGAAACAATGAATACCAAATCAGTGGATACAGGGGCATACCTGTATGCACAGTAACGCTTCAACCTGAGGTTTGTTGAATGCATTTCATTGCATTACAACAAGCTGTAAGTGCCATTCACACAGGAGCCAAAAAGCTGAAGGTCAAATCTGTTTGCAAAGCCAAACATGCAGTGTAACTTTATTACTCAGAAACCTGGGGGAATGATTAATAGAATACAAATTGGCATTCTCTAACATCTTGCCATTCAGCAACATTTTTCAGGCTGAATATCTTGTTCCAGGGAACAAGCAGCATCTGTTCTGGCTGGGACAATATGCTCAAAGAATAATAGCAACTATTGGCTCTGCTGAGACTCTCAAATATCACTACAAGCCAATAAACTCCCAAACAGTAGGATAGGACTTGTAAGTAGGTTTATGGAGCTTTACTGATATGCTGTCATTTCAAAGCAGCAGCCAGTGTTAATGCATGCAAACTGGTTTAGCCATTTCAGTTCTGGGTTAGAATGGGAAGGGACTTAAAGACAAAATCCCACCAGTAGCTCCTCTTGAAAGTTTGTGACCCATTATGATAAAACAAACCGAAACATCACCCTGCCAACAAAGGTTCGCATAGTCAAAGCGATGGTTTTCCCAGTAGCAATGTATGGATGTGAGAGCTGGACCATAAGAAAGGCAGAGCGCCGAAGAATAGATGCTTTCGAATTATGGTGTTGGAGAAGACTCTTGAGAGTCCCCTGGACTGCAAGGAGATCCAATCGGTCAATCCTCCAGGAAGTCAAGCCTGATGGCTCCCTGGAAGGAAAAATGCTGAAGCTGAAGCTCAAGTACTTTGGCCACCTGATGAGAAGAGAGGACTCTTTAGAAAAGACCCTCATGCTGGGAAAGATGGAAGGCAAAAGGAGAAGGGGGCGGCAGAGGATGAGATGGTTAGATAGTGTCACCGAAGCGATGAACATGAAATTGGGCAAACTCCGGAAGCTAGTGGAGGACAGGGAGGCCTGGCGTGCTGTGGTTCATGGGGTCGCAAGGAGTCGGACATGACTTAGCGACTGAACAACAACAACATGATAAAACATATCTGAATAACCACAGTACAGTAAAAATAGCAGAGCTGTTCTTTGTTATGCGGATCAATTTTATCCATGACTAGCCATGTTTGTCAGAAGGGGTTCCATCCACTGCCTTCACTGGGCTGGATTACAGACTGGATGCAGGGACTCTCATTGCACAGCAGCAACCTGCTGACAGGCTCTTCCTTCATCAGGTTATCTTTCAATGCAAAGCTTTAGTGATCCTACATAAGGAGACACATTACACTTCCTCCATAATAGTCGTGCACACACAAAAAGAGCACACTCAGGAATTTATTTTAAGATTTAATCTAATGAGCTCTGGGGAACAAGAAACAAGATTACTAGGTTGCAACACTGAACTCTGATATAATTTACCACAGCTTTTATTAATTCTCATTAAAGCCAGATACAGCTGTGGACAGAAAAGCATCACTAATTGCTGTGTGATTGTAAGAAGTGAAAACCCTTGTGTGAGAATTCCATATTTAGTCTTTTTTCTTGGCCAACTAATTTCTCATAACAAAGATTTACCAGTTTTACAAAAGGTGTTTGTGGTAAGAAGAAAGACTAAACACATTAAAGTGTTTTTTGAGTATTTTGATTGTGAACCCTCCTAGACAGGGACTTTATTATAAAATGATATGCACATAGATGGCTCTATATAGAAAGCAAGTTAGCTACCATGCATTGCCATTAAAAAATGAAAAATGGGAGATCAGACTTTGGTTGAACAGTCTGACCCTAGGGGTTATCCAAAAGTTTCAAGATGATTCACCAACTCAATTTATTAAATGTTTGTTCGACTTTGAGCCAGAAACAGGACATCTTATTTAATTCACACTACCCTTGACATACCATACTGGTCCGAACAGTAACCCATTAAGGTTTTCATTACCTATCACAGGAGTCCTAACCTACTCTTTCAGAATCAGGATCAATATACCAATACCCACAAGGATTAAAGCAGGTCTAAAATTTTTAAGCTAAGGTTTAATGTAACAGAATAGGAGGTAATTTGCCATAAGCAGGTCTAAGGAACAAAAGAAACTTGTGTCTATAGTGCTCAACTATACAGGTTTCAAAATGTCTTTATATTAGGGCAATTCGCTGAAGCCTATTGCTGTTAACTTCTGTTTACGTTTTTGTATGTGATTCTACTTGTTATATTGTCCATTTTAAGGCAATAGTTACAGTATTGTTTGGAAACAAGATACTGTTTCCAAACAAGTGGTATTTTAACCTGTTCATTTGGTCTCCTTTTGTGAGTGTCTAAATTAAAATGTTACATTGAGAGCGCAATCCTAACCTGGATTTAGGCTAGCAAAGTTTGGCCGGCGCAAAGGCCATCATAAAGCATGTCTGGGCCACTCTCTGAGTCAGGGAGGATGGAGCATGTCTGTGTCCTGGCCTCTTTGACTGCAAGAGTGGTCCAAACCTACTTTATCCCTTTTGCCGGCCAAACTTTGCTGGCCTAACTCCAGGTTAGGATTGCGCTCCGAACACATTACCACCAGCTTGGATTTGTGCACCATCTCTGCATCTAGTATAAGAAAATAGCATTCATAGACACAGTTCCAAGGAGAAACAACAAAGATGCAGACAGGTTTAAGAGTTTCACATATTTTGAGCCCTTTTAAGCATAGTAGCGTGATGCTACTATAATTTGTACTCTTTGTACAAGTCTTTTTCTGGTACTATATAAACATAGGAATCTTGTGCAAGATTCCTTACCTCTTTCTGAACTGTCCCCTTTTCTCATCATGACCATTCAAGAACACAAAAGATGCTGAGTTGTTTAACAAATGTTTGCACCTGGAATGATTCCCCCTTTATCTGAAACAAGAAGCAACCTAATGCTGGCTACAGCTAGGTAACATGGGAGATGCCCAGGTGTAAAATTAAATTTATGTCCAACACAACAGATGGGAGGAAAGAAGGGAAACAAATCCACTGAAGTGATGTAACTAAAAGTAGAGCATTTTGAGTTTACCATAATTAGAATTCCTGAATTTTTACTCTCAGAGGTAATTCATTATTGAACCTCACTGCTTATTCTAAAAATGGTAGTTTAAAAAGAACCATTTCTAATTGCTCAAGCTTGATAATATGGTATGAAGAGGTTTCCAGAGGATTAAGTGCTAATATTTAATTTCCTCCATCTGCCAACTCTGTAATCAACAAACTAAGCTTAAGGGGAAATCTCCAATCTCACTTACTTCCTTCTGAACAGATTTGCAGACTTCCAGGACTGGAATAGTACAAATGCCACTGGCAGACTTCCTTATTTTCTTTCAGTTTCATTATAGCATCAAGTGATTTATGACCTCATACCATGGAGACACCGGTCACCGGTGTATGTCATGTAATGCTCATACCTTTGTAATTAAATCAACAATATGACCCTACAGCAGAATTAGTGTAATTCTGGATGATTTCCATCATACTATATAATCTGCAAGTCGCCATTTGAACTTGAATGAATTGCTGTTTCTCGCTAGTGTTTCTCGCTAGTGTTTAATCTGTTCCGATTGGAGGATCTTTGGAAATGCTTCTTGAACAGAAGCCTATGCTACCATGCTGAAGAATTGAACAATTGTGAGCACTAAAGACTTTGCCATTCCTACCAGTAAGCTTTGAGCTTAAGAGACTACCATCTCTTCCCTGATATTTTGTAGACAGTACTCCATGTGAAAATCAAGGGTACTTTAATTTTCATCTACTTCATCTGTGGAGAATACCTTGTTTCTTAAACCACAGGAGGCAACGATTAACAGCTAAGACAACGATGGTGACCCTATGACACGTCAACTGAGTTTGTTTTTGTAATGATTTGAATGTTTCTTTATATAATACATAGCCTCATACATGATTGGACTGTATTTTTTAAATAAATGAATACGTAAATGTTTCTTTTTGTTGGGGGTGGGGAGCGACACACCAACAGAGTCAAGTTAGGCATTTTTGACACAGCAAACCCAAAAGGTTCACTATCACCGAGCTAAAATGGGAATCTATGATAAAATAAAATTTTCTGGTTTTGATGGAATAAGAATCTCAGTTGAAGTTAGAAAATGCTTTAACAAAAGACTTCAAACATGGAAAAGATGAAAAGGAATTCAGTAGAGATCTTTCTGCTGCAATATAACTACATGGTTCAATAATGAGGACATTCATTCAAGTGGTACCCACAGACGTTTCTATAAATGGTTTGGGATGAGAGCAATTTAGGAGGAAAACCATATGCAATCAGCAAGAAGTCCCATAAGATAGTTGACACATTTCCTTATGTTCTTCAGACTGTCAACAAGAGAGGTACTCTGGAAAGTTCAGATGTACCTAAGTTGTGCTAGACACAGTGCTGGATTTTATATCAATATGTGACATGATTTTTGGTGTACTACGCAACACTTTAGAAACAGCAAAGATGTGACAAATATAGAAATTTAAAAAATGAAAAAAGTGAAATGAATAACAAGAAGATAGTGTCTAAAAGTTGTACACATTTAGAGCTAATTAAATTGCACTAATTATACACTCGGCACACTTCTTGATCAACACGTTTATTCAGTCCACGACAGATGGCAGATTACCACTGTGCTAATGCTGTACACTGCTTACAGTACAATTAACTTCCCCTGATGGCAGCTTGCTTCTTCTACAGCCAAGGTGACAGTTCAAATGCATACTTAAAGAGCCATTTAATGATGGCCAGATGATGGTTCTGAAAAGAGACACAATTTTAAAGGGTTACGCAATAAAGCAACAAGAAGCCTTTGGCACAATGTCTCAGTCTTTTCTACTACTACTAAACTGAAATATGCATAAACAAGACATTTGCATACTCTTTCCCTGTTTACTCCTACCTCAATTTCCCACTCCATCCTCTGTTGTCTATCTTGCATCAATATGTACACTGCAAGGCCCCCAGGCTTAGAGGCCTATTCTCTCTAGTTCCTTATAAAGAGCCACATATGCGAATATTGCTATATAAATAAGCAATATAAGCAAGGTATTAACACATCAGACTCTGTTAGTGAAGTTCAGTTGCCTGTAACAGCTTGAAATATTGCCAATCAATCCATTAAATAGAGTGGAACGAACTCCATTGTACTCACCACCTTTGGTGAGAACACATGTAAAGCCAGCCAGCAATTCTGAATATTATTTTCTATACATGCAATGTATAGTGAATGTATAGTGAATGATTTCTAGCAGAGTCTCCCCTTGCTAGTCACATATAAAACAAATCAATCCTGATTCCGAGTAATATATTATTACAATATTCGAATGAACTGATGGTTGAGCTGCCTGAAGCTAAGTAGGAGAATCTGTTGTTTTTGGATGGGAGAGAATGCCAGGCTGTGACAGCTGTAGTACCTGTTGTGGCAGAATGGAGTCACTGTGGAGCTGATTAACCAGTGTGGGAATGTGTGGTAATATAAGGCCAGCTGGCAAAAGGAGTATGACCTTGAGGACCTTTTCCCGGCTTGACTTACAATTGCCTGCTAAACCTCGATGACACGCAGCCAGAGGAGAGAACTACACTGTGAAGGCTACATCTGGGACTTGGGATTTGATGAATCACAGAGTACTGCATATTTGTAAACACCCCATTTAAAAAAAATGGTGGTTTAGACTAGCCTGCCCATGTAAGCCATTTTGGGCATTTGCTTTGGCGTGTGAAAGGTGGGGTATAAATTCTTTGAATAAATAATAATAAACAAATGTTGTGGGAAGGCTAAGCCCAGATGTTTTCCTATGCAAGAACACAGTAAGCTAAGTAGAAGCTGCTGAAAACGCCTCTGTTGCCAGCACAGGCAACTAAATCTTGATAAGCTTCAGAACCAGTACAGTGAAGACCAGGCCAGCCATGCAACCACGGCCAACTGTGCATTACAGACTGGAGAAACTGCAACAGCTCCCAGAGAAGCAACTGAGCGCTATGGACTTGTGGCTTCCGGCACGATTCTGGTGTGAATGCTTCAGCAAGCCACAGCAACATGGGCAGCTACTGTACAGACTGTGGTCTGTGTGCTAACCAGATCCCAGGTAAACATGGGGTTTGTCAGGTAAACTTGGACTTTAAAAAAACGAGTTCCTTATCAAAAGTTCGTGAGTCAACTCGGCTATTAGGGGATAAGTGGGTGGATCATCTTACAATCTGATAAGGTGTGACCAAAGGACAGGAAGCAGAGAATAGGACAATGTTCACAATGGAGAAGAAGCTGGGTCCCCCAAGAACTGCATTGGGATGATGCTTTTTATCTTGTTCATAAATGGCCTGGAACTGGGGGCAAGACATGAAGTGGCCAAGTTCTCAGATAACACCAAATTATTCAGGGTGGTGAGAACAAAAACAGAGTGCAATGAACTCCAAAAGGCATTGTTTGTAGTTGCCTGGCTCAGAGGGCTCATGGTTATTGATGGCACTTTTCTCTTTTTAAAATGTTTTTTAATCACAGTTCTGCAGACAGTGGTAGCTTCAGTAGCACTTCAAACACTGATAGGATTCTCAGCAGCCAGCTCCTGATGTTTGCTACTTCTTCCTCTTAGAAGGAAACTATGTCATGCCAAAGGGCATTTCCTGGTGCATTCTAGATGAAAAACTGATGACTGGTGAGACCCAGTGACTGAGTGATTAAAGCATTGCTGAAGTCATAAGTGCTTATAGAAGTGTGGCAAAAAAAGTCTTCCTGCTACCACCTGCCCATCAACAATTCCAAGTTGCCAATGGCAACTGATTAAAGATCAAACTAACTTGGTTACATGTTCAGAGCTTTTGAGCATCACCGTTTTATAACTGTTTCTTTTTTAGACTTAAAAATGACAGTGGTTTCCACCCGTATCTCCAGAGTAATGAAAAATTATATGTGCTGCAAATACTTACTGTCTGCCACTGCCTTCTTTTTACCTAAAAACAGAGACAAAACAACATTATTCACTAATGTTTCCAAACAAATTTAAACACACTGAAGTTCTATACTACAGTCACATTTTAAACATGACTACTATGTCTAAATGGCCAAGTTTAAAAATGAAACACAGTAAACCCATTTTTTGATATTTTAAAGTCAGGAATTTTGTACTGTTGCAAATGTAATTTTATTACAGTGCATAGAAGGTTACAATTCTTTGCACAACTGCAGAACTAGAGTAAGAATCCAGTGATACCTTCTTCAGTGTAAAGCAGCATAAGACTAAGCTACACATTTAGAACACCATCCTAAGCTCGAGTTAGGCTGACACAGTTTGGCCAGCACAAGGGACACCGTAAAGTATGATTGGACCACTCTCAGAGTCAGAGAAGCCAGCACACAGACGTGCGCCATCCTTCCTGACTCAAAGACTTCATGACAAATCCTGGCTTGTTCTAAGCAGAAATAGAAAACATTTTCCTCTGATGCACGAAGGAAATAAAAGGGAAGAGCACATGAGCCTGATGCTCATGGATGTTGGATACAGTGAGGATTAAATCATGACCCATGAACCAGGCCAGTGCCGAAACTGTAATTCTTCCATTGATTTTCTACTAAAGACCTGAAGCTACTATACAAATTAGCCTTCTTAATTTACATTTCAAAGCAGACATTTAAAACCTTCCAGGACTGGATTAACAAAAGCAAAAATTGAAGTTTACATATAACCAGAAACTTAATCCAGTTTATGTTTTGACTGAATAGTTCACTATTATCATGGTTCTGTGTCACGTCTAAAGTCATTTTAAATTGTATCTGTAAGTACTAATCTCAGACTCAGTACTGACATCTGGGTAGACATGCATAAGATTGCGCTGTCAGAAACACAAAAATCTTACCTCCATAAGAGATTTTGTAGTAGACATAGCTGGTTAAGGCGAGGCCAACCCATATTTCTTGGTAAACTTGAGTGTAGTAAATCTTTTGGGTTTCCCACCACCGTGAAATAGCACTCCGCCACATCTATGTTGTAACAGAATGGTTAAATTTTGAAGTTATCTGTGTCTATTCTGTTAAATGACATAGTATTTGTTTTTGAAGAGTCCTGGTTTTACTGTTATTAATAAATTTTATACCCCATCATCCTGCCTCAATATAAGGGTACCGAGGCTAGTTTAGAACACAATTACAAAAGTAAAACAAAAAGCAAAACAGGAGGCAGCAGGTAATATTGAACAGCACACACACCAGGGGGAGTCAGATAAACAGCAAATTAAACACCAAGTGGGTTGAAGGCCTACTGGAGCAAAAATGTCTTCAACTTCTTACAAAATGTCAGTAAAGAAGAGGCCCAAAGTATTGCAATGAACATGTTCAATCAAGTTTTGGCTGGTTGATAACTCCAGTACTATTAAATATCACTTTAATGATCTGCAACATTTATCTCTGTTCTGTTTGAAATATTCTGAGACACAGTCTTATTACAGAAAGATAATCAGGATGGGAAATACAGCCTAAAAAAAGAATATCTACCTAAAATCTGTGGCGACACTGCACTAACAGGGTGAAACTAACAGCCCAACTACTGAAACTAACTGCACTGAAACTAACAGCCCAATCTTAAATGAATAAGCACCTTCCTCTGTTTGCAGGAGATGAAAGTTACCAACATGCAAGGTCAAATGGAGCAAACCCAACTTATCACTAGGGCCAGAAAATCAGGACCTCCCCCCCCCCCGGACCCAATGAATGTATACCGACTAGATCCATAGCTGCAGCACAGAATTCCTACTCACCAACCAGTCTCCTAACCATACCAACTTCATAACTACAATATGCTTTCCCTTTAGAGCAGTGGTTTCCAACCTTTTTTCACTTGTGTACCATTTGGCAGCCCATTTCCATAAATTGTACCCTTCATACCAGCAAAATTACCAGTAATATAGTTGCTGTTCTTTCAAATTTCTATGTAAATAAATGGCCCAGTAATGGGAGTAAAAAGCTGGTTTTCAATCACTGATCCATATCTGATAATACCAATTGAAAATTTAATTAAAAACTTAAAACCATGTCAAAAAACTACTGTAGAGAAGACCAGGAAGAACTTACTCACCAGGAAGACCAGGAAGAACTTACTCACTGAACATTGCTCACTGGACGATTGAGATGCTCACTTTACATACACACACACACACACACACACACACACACACACACACGCATGCACTAGAGCAATGGCACTTGAATAGTTGTGAAATGGAATAGAGTACGAGCTGAGAGCCACAGAACATGCATACCGTACAGGCATATTTGCAAAACACCGTTGAGGGAGGAACTCCCCACCATTTGCCAAAATAAGTATAAGGCGCACCAAAGTATAAGATGCACCTTAATTTTGGGGCCAGAAATGTGAAAAATTTCTGCCCGGCACACCCCTTGAATAAGACGCACCCAATTTTTAGCCTCCGGTTTTTTGGGAAAAAGGTGCGTCTTATACTTGGGGAAATACGGTAAGTGAGGGAACTCGGGCTTTCCTCGAGATTAAATAATGAAAAAAAAATCTGCACCGCCACTCATAACGTTGATTTATTTTCACAATTTGTGACTTGTAGCTTGTTTTGAATTGTTGACATGCGTACTTTTTCCTGCCATTATTCAATTTTTTGTGTGCCCACCCCTAAACATCCTGGCACATACCCCAGGTTAGGAACCACTGCCTTAGAGGCACTAAGTCTTTTCCAAGAGCACTGTTAAAGTGTCCTCTCTCATCTGGCTTTGCATGGGGGCGGGAGGAGAAAGTTTAAGTTAATGGATAGTTGGGCATTCTCATATTTCTTGCACATGGTGGGGCTTACCTTCTTAAAATTTTATTTATAAGCTGCTTATCTCAAGCCTTCAGAATGCATCAGGATGTATATTTAATGTATATCCCACCTTTCCAAGCCTTGATAGGAAAGTTTAAAGCAGGTAACACCAGTTTTTTTTTTAACCAAATAAGTACTGGATATGAATTTCAATACTATATACAAGACTCTTTGAGAAACTGGGGTAATTAAAAAAGGAGTTGAGAACAAAACGGCCAATATTATTATGCCATTGTACAAATGGATGGCAAGGCCACATCTGGAGTGTTGCATACAATTCTGGTTGCCACATCTCAAAAAGGACATACTGGAACTGGAAAAAGTGCAGAAGAGAGCAACGAAAATGATTATAGGGCTGGGGCACCTCCCTTATGAAGAAAAACTGCAGCATTTGGGGCTCTTCAGTTTGGAAAAAAGGTGCCTGAGGGGGGACATGATTGAGACATACAAAATTATGCATGGAGGGATAGAGTTGACAGAGGGATGTTCTTTTTCCTCTCACACAACACCAGAACCAGGGGACACCCACTAAAACTGAGTGTTGGGAGAGTGAAAACAGAAATACATTTTTTACCCAGTGGGTAATTAATCTGTGAAACTCCTGGTGGGCCACTGTGAGATACAGGAAGCTGGACTAGATGGGCCTATAGCCTGATCCAGCAGGTCTCTTCTTATGCTGCTAACACATCTTTCTATTTATGCTGACTCTGGACAAGGGGTAAGAATGCTCCTAATTATTGGATGGTTGGGTTACAAAAATATTTTTACTTGCTGAATTGGACCTTACAATTTTGACACATGCTCAATTTTAAAAAATAAACATTTTATTCCAAATCTTCAAGACTGGTCAGGCAGAAAGTACCTTATACTTTCTATAGAACCTAACCTCCTGGTCAAATGAAAGGTCTGTTTAAATTGACATTCTGCTACACGGATGCTGGCCAGATGCATTTGGGAAGCCCACAAGCAGGGCACAGATAAACTACTGGTTTACAGAGATTTATTATTAAGCCACCTTAGTAGTCTAATCACTACTACTTAGTAGTAGTGATTGAAAAGGAAAGGGAAAAGACAAGAAATGGCAAACATTTCTTCCCTGTCTTCAGCATCTGGTACCAAAAACTTGAAAGTGACTTATACAGAGTCAATCCATTATTTATCCCATTTTGTTTATCCCAATTGACAACAGTTTTCCCAAGGCTTCAGGCAGAGATAACTCCTAACTAAACCATGACATTCAATAAAAGATACTGTAAGAGGCTAAAGATTGAATCTGGGCCCTTCTGCATGCAAAGCGTATAGTATGCCCTTCTCAAAGCTCACTCCTCAACCCATGGTGCCCTCTCAGTACTGTTCACTGCAACCAAATATTCTTATTCGAGACAGCAGAAAAAAGTTACCATGAAGCTTGACGCTACTGAAAGTTATTTTAGTACAATTGCCAAGAACTTAAGCAGGACCAGCACACAATTGCCTGGTACGTGAAGGGATACACCAGACGCCTCCCCCTTTACCTGGCAGTGCTCGAGTCCAGTGGTCTTTTCCATTCTCATAAGTTGCAGCACCCCAAATGGAGGCTTCACGACCCCATTGGGGTCCCAACCCCTTGGTTGAAGATCACTGCCTAAAACAAATACACTATGCCCATTGGGGTCCTGACCCCAAGACGGAAGAACACTTCCTAAAACAAATACACGATGCCCAGCCATCTTGTGGCAGCGAGTTCCAGCGACTCAAATAGCAGCCTTTAGGAAACACGTTTCCCAATTCATTCACCCTCTCCATTCGGACAGCCTCCACCCACCAAGCCGCTGCAGCTGCCTCGAGCCTGCCTGACCCGAAGCTCGCTCGCCCGCTCCCCAGTCGCCAAGGCAATGGGCTCACCCTTCCCGAGACCTGAGCCTTTCCGCAGGCCTGCGAGGCAGTTCCCAGCGCCGGGGAACCAGAACCGCTCACGGCCGCACCGGCGGCAACCAGGACGTGAGGGGAAGCCTTGCGAGGCGAGGGCAGACGCACCTTGAAGGGGGCGACGCGATAACCGAGGCAATGCAGGCGAAGGTCACAAAGCCGCTGCTGCTACCGGTGCCGCCACCGTCGGTCGTCGCAAAGCTTGCCGGGAAGGAAACGAGTTTTTTGCCTAGAGCGTCCGGTGGTGGCCTTCCTCTGCGTGCTGCGCCCTCTACCGTGGAGGATTCTCACGCAGTGGCGCCTCCAGTTTCAATGCTGCCCGATCGCCCTTCCGAAGTAGAAATTTTGTGCTGGGGTGAAGCTTGTCCCCGCTGTGTGCGTTTGTAGCCGGAAATGAACCGTGCAAGCCTAAGCCTATTTACTGAGAAATAAACCTCACTGACATCAATGGGATTTGCTGCTGAATAAAGGCTGCAATTATTATATGCACAGTTTGCACGGGAAACAGGCTGCAAGTCTTTCCACATGAGCCTGCGAGTAAGCTCCATTGACTATACTTGGACTTACTGCTGAGTAGGTATGCTTTCAGTCTCCCTGAACAGAGCGGAATTTGCTTTTCGGTCAACACACGTATGACTAGGATTGCCACATTTTATTGGTTTCAACGAGACACTTCTAAAGAAGGCTAAACGTCCTGCAAAACGTAATAAGTATCGCAGTTGCTTTCGCATAGATGTCGGACTCAGCAGGATTTAACAATAACTATTGTTGTAGTTATTTATATGGTGCCATACTGGTGCAAAAACTCCCAGAGGACTGAAGTGTAACTACGCACAGGAAATGTAGCCACACGTGCAGCTCAGGTTTACTGGCATGTAAGTCCTACTGACTTCAGTGGGGGGTTATTTCATAAAAGCCCCCACATCCGTGTGCACAGTTTCTTGGAAATAAGTGCTGCGATGTCCAGCTGGATTTACTGAGCTGGAAACAGCTGGAAACTGAGGCACACGTGCGAAGAAATCTCACTGAATTCAGTGGGATCCACTTATCAGGAAACATGTCTAAGGTCGAAGTTGTCACATTAGTGAATCCTGCTTCCGCTTTACATTTGTTTTGTGAAAGTTCATTACAGATCCTGATCTCGGTTACCGCCGGGAGCGAGACATTGAACACGACAGGAATGCTTTCCGAGCAAACACGCATAAGATTGCGTCGTCAATTATGCACGTAAAATCTGCGTAGAGCTGTAGTCATATTAGTGAGTTCTGCTTTCAAATGGGAGGCTATGATTTCGGGGGAATAAAGGCTAGTACTAATTCGTTTATGTGTGTTAATTGTCCTTCACGACACAGGCGGCAATCCTACACCTACCTGGGAGTAAGCCACATTAAGTATAATTGAACTTCCTTCTTAGTATACCTGTTTAGGATTAGGCCTTGAGACTACAGCTACCGACTCACTAATAATTTGCTATCGTCATCAATGTGTCTTTTGCACCATTAAATCTACTTCTTAAAAAAAAAAAGATTCACAAAATACACAAGATTGGCGCCTGCTCCTTAGAGGTGTCAACCTTATTTTTTGCACGCGCCGGTGACTTTATAAAAATGCGTTATAAATATATTACCAGGTGCAACGCATTGCAAGACCGCCATATAGTTGGACACGTGAATTTTTCGCGGGGGAAAAAGCTTCACGTGTAGTGTTAAATTCCAGCGTATTGTACAGCGGTTGAAAAGGGAGCAAACATTGGTGCCCGATTAGCAATTTTGCTGTTTCGCGCTTTGTGGCTCATAATTAAATTAAATTCATGGTTAAAAACAACAGGGTTGCCAAAGCTCGTGGATGCCCGTTAGGGTGTGTGTTTCCGACTACAATGCAAGGAATAGTCTGGTGCCTGCTTGCTGTATAAAACAAACGGTTTGGGGGGAGGGATTCAAGGTAAAAGCCGTGGGGAGACATTTATGGGTCATAAGCTTCACCGACTTTTCTAAACTGAGGCTCTCTGCTGGCCCTGAAATCGCACTGGAACAATTCCCAGGAACCTTAATTGAACTGATATGGTGTTCTTCGAGTGTATGGTTTTGAAAGAACGGTGGAATATTTGCCCTTCCAGACAAGTAAGAGTCTTCCGGCACCTTAAAAGACTACGGCTGCCATCCTATCCACAATTATCTGGGAGTAAGACCTATTGATTACAATGAAACTTACTTCTGAGTAGACATGCATAACCGGATCCAAGCATTAGCGGAAACAGGCTCTGCGGCGCAGTCTATCGTACTTTTGCTTAAAAGTCTGTCTACGTTCAAATGGGGCTTATTCCAAGGTATGTGAAGGAAGGGTTGCAGCAGTCTACAAAAAGAGTAGTGCTGTAAACCTACACTGTACGCAGTTCCCTGGGAATAAACTACATTCAACACAGTGGGATTTCAGAATACGTGTGCGTAAGATTGAGAGCACAAGCCTATGCATGTCTACTCAGAGGTAAGTCCCATTGGGTTCAGTGGGACTTACTCCCAGGAAAGTGTGTTTAGGATTGCACTCCGAATTGCACGTCGGTTCTGTCGTAACGGACTGGGAAGTACATCCAGCAGTTCCACGGAATATTAGGCTGCAATCCTCTGAACGAAGGAGTAAGCTCGTTTGAATTCAGAGAGGCTTAACGTGTGAGTAAGCATCGCATGCTTAGGAGGAGGACTGCTGTTATACTGAACGAGCATAAAAGAAGCAGTGGAAATGGTTACAAATCTTCGAAGATAAGCACAGAGCAAGTTTATGCATGCCTACTCTGAAGTAGGCCCCACAGAGTTCAACGGGGCTTACTCCCTGGTAAATATGAATAGGATTGCAGCTTTGCTCATTGTGCAGCTCAAAGGCCCTGCGCACGAGGAACTACAACCGGGTGCGCACAGAGGTCCAGTGCGCAGGCTCCGGCTCCAGTTAAGCACGTGGCCGTAGGCGTGCCGGGCAGGCAGTCGAGGCTTGCGGTGCTGCGAAGCGGAGGCGGGAAACTGCCCTTGGCGTGGGAGTTGCTCTCTGGCTCAGCCATGCTGCGAAAGCTCACCGTGGACCAAATCAATGATTGGTTTACAATTGGGAAAACGGTCACTGGGGTAGAATTCCTGGGTGGGGACCCTCCGGGTTGTAATCGCCCTGGGCGCGCCAAGGAGCAGCCTTCACCTGCCGATAGGTAAGTGTTGTGGCCACGGGTAGGAGCTAGAATTAGGAGTAACAGGACATATAATCAACTTCTCTGGTGGTGCAGGGTCTTAAACAAATAGATCAGCAGCAAAATCCTAGGCATGTTTACCCAGAGGTAAGTCCCATTGTGTTCAATGGGGCTTACTTCTAGGCAGTAAACTGGGTAAGAGGCACTTTTTCATCCTGCTAACTGGGCAAGAGGCATTTTTTCAAGCGGTGTTCTACTTATATTTAGCAGGGGGAGAGTAATTGTCCCTCTTCACTCTGTTAAGAAAGGAACTTCTGAAGCCTGATGCCTAAAATTTAGTAAAAATCTTATACTGTATTAGTCGTTACCTATCTTATTGTCAATAATAATGTGAAATTATCCTTTACAGCTCCAGCGCAGTGTCTTTTCTACTGGCTGTTGCAGGTGGTGGTTTGTTTGTTTGTTTAGATTGTGAGCCCTTTGGGGCAGGGAGCTGTTTTTTTTTTTTTTTAATAATAATATTTCTTTATTTAATTTCAGTCATGGGGCAGGGATACAGAAAACAAAGGGAAAAGGTAAACTCAGGCATACACATAAGGAAATAGCTACAACATGCCCAAAATAATCTATAACTTTACTTATCATTCCAGCTTAGTTTCAAAATTAAAATATCTTACTATATAGTCTTAAATTTCATCTTTCAACACAGGGTATCCATCCAATCATAAAAACATTTCCATATCTTACTAACTCTGTTCGTTTTAATTTCTCTCATTTTCTCTGTCAAAATATCCATCTCCGCAACTTCATAAATTTTTCCCAACACTTGTTCAACAGTAGGGATTTTATCATTCTTCCACTCTTGCGCATACAACAATCTTGCTGCTGTGGTTACATAAATAATCAAATATTTTTGCTTTAAATCTTCTATACCATCCATAATGTTCAACAAAAATATTTCTGGTTTAAACGGAATTATACATTTCAATATCTCTTGCAAAATTTTTTGTATCTCTCTCCAAAATCTTTTAGCATGCGTACAAGTCCACCAAAGATGAAAGTAGGTACCAACCCCGCATTTACATTTCCAGCATATATTTGATGAATTTTTATACATTTTAGAAATTTTATCTGGTGTCAAATGCCATCTATAAAACATCTTATATATATTCTCTTTGTATGAAGCCGCTTTTAATAATTTAATATTACTTTTCCAAACCTTTCCCCATTCCTCTAATGGAATAGAATGTCCAAAATTTCTCGCCCACTTCACCATTGCTTCCTTTACTTCTTCATCTTCCATCTTTAAATTCAACAAAAATGTGTACATTCTCTTAATAAATTTATCCTTATCTATTAATAAAATTTCATCAAATTCCAGATTTTTCTCATAAAATCCCAATTTTAAGTCTTCTTTAAATCTCGATCTTATTTGTACTGCCGACCACCAATCTAAGTTAATACCCTTATCTTGCAAAAATTTTTCTGTTAATAATTGTCCATTTTCATCCAACAGCTCTGCATATGTCCTATTTTGATCATCTCTAAGCCAGCCTGGTTTCGTTCCAATTTCTAATGGTTTTATCCATCGAGGGATTCTATTATAAATCTTATATCTTATTTGGTCCCAGACCCACAACAATGCTTTCCTAAGACAATGTTGTTTAAACATCGGATAATACTTCGCCTTATCATATATCAAAAATGCATGTGGTCCAAGTTGTAAATCAAACATCTCTAAATTTATAATCCTCTTATCTATCGGACAAATCCATTCTTTTATCCAGTTCAACGCTGCAGCTTGATAATAAAGCAAAAAATTTGGAACACCGCATCCGGCTCTCTCCTTAGAGTCCTGTAGAAGTTTCAACCGAATTCTTGGTTTCTTCCCTTGCCATATAAATTTGGATATCATTTTATCTAATTCTTGAAAATACGTTTTCTTTAGAATAACAGGAATTGTTTGAAACAAAAAAAGTAATTTTGGAAGTATATTCATTTTAATTGTCGCAATCCTTCCCAAAAACGATAATTGTAGTTTCTTCCATCTATCACAATCATCTTGAATTTCTTTTAAAATCTTATAGTAATTATCCTTCATTAGATTACTATTTTTAGACGTTATAATAATCCCCAAATATCTCAGCTTCTCAGTCAACTGTAAGCCCCATCTTGCAAAGTCCTTTTTCTCTGAAGATTTTATATTCTTTAATAATAATTTTGTTTTCTGATAATTTATTTTCAGACCAGCCACTTCACCATAATCTTTTAAGATTTCCAATAATCTAGCAATAGATTCTTTAGGATCTTCTAAAATAAAAACTAAATCATCAGCATAAGCTTGTAATTTGAATTCTTCTCCTTGAATTTTAATTCCTTTAATACTACCATCTTCTCTAACTACTGTTGTTAAAATTTCCAGGGAGAGTATAAATAATAACGGCGATAATGGGCAGCCTTGTCTTGTTCCTTGTTGAATTATAATTCCTTCTGTCAATTCCCCATTTACTTTAATCTTAGCCGTTTGTCTCTCATAGATCCCTTTTATAGCCAAAAGAAAATGCTGTCCACAACCTATCGCTTCCAACATCAACTTCATAAAATTCCAATTCACATTATCAAAAGCCTTCTGTGCATCCAAAAAAATCAAACCCAATTTTTTCGAAACATCCTGTTCACAATATTCCAACACATCTATAATTGTTCTCATATTCTTTTTTAATTGTCTTTTTGGAAGAAATCCCGTTTGGTCCTGATGAATCCAAATCGACAGAATCTGTTTCAATCTTGTTGCTAAAATTGTTGTAAAAATTTTATAATCAACATTCAACAATGAGATCGGTCTGTAATTTTTAATATCATTAGCTTCAGTTTGTACCTTGTGAATTAATGTTATTGTTGCTTCTTTCCATGATTCCGGAACTATTCCCGAAGACCATATCGTATCCAATACTTCTTTAAAAGGCAAAATTAAAACCTCTGAAAGTTTTTTATAATATTGTGCCGATATGCCATCTGGACCTGGCGCCTTGTTAGCATTTTGATTTACGAATGCCTCTCTTATTTCATCTAATGAAATTTCTTTTTCCAAATCTTGCTTCTGTAGTTCTGTCAGCTTTATTTTGTTATGTCTTAGAATATATTCCTGTTGTTTTTTACTATCAATATCTTTGCAATCATACAGTCTTTGATAGAAGCACTTCACAATCTCTTTAATCTCCTTAAGATTATATTTTTCTTGACCAAATATATCTTTCAAGCTATTTATATTATTTCTCTGCTTTTCCTTCTTGAGCTTATATGCCAACCATCTCCCTGGCTTGTTGGCATTTTCAAAATAATTCTGTTTAGCCATTTTCAATTGTCTTTCCAATTCTTCCATTTGCACAATATTTATTTTATGTTGAATTTTCTTAATTCTCAATCTTATCTTGGTATTTAATGGGTTATCTTGAGAATTCATTTCTTCTTGTTTTAAAATTGAAAGTAGCTCCTTCAATTCTCTTTGTTTCATTAATCTTTGCTTCTTTCCTTCTCTTATCATCAATCCTCTAAAAAAAGCTTTACTCGTATCCCAAACCATTTGGGGTTTCACATCTTTCTGTAAGTTGATTTTAAAGAACCACTCCATTTCTGTCTTCACAAATTTCACGAATTCTTCATTTTCCAACTTCGAATTATCTAATCTCCACTGCCACCTTTTCTTCTTTTTATTCAAAATCAGCATAATAGGGTTATGATCTGCAAACGTATTGGGAAGTATCTCAGCTTCAAAATGTCCTCCTCCGCTTAGAAAAGAAATCCAACACATATCAATTCTTGACCAGGATTTATGCCTTGCAGAGTAAAAAGTAAAATCTTTATTTTCTGGATTCAAGGTTCTCCAAGCATCTATTAAATTGAGTTCATCAACCATTTCTAAAAAAGATTTTGGCAAGATTCCTCCTCTTCTTTGCTTTTTATCAGATTTTCTATCCACTTTTTTATCAAAAATAGCATTGTAATCTCCCATAATCACAAATTCCATATTATCATAATTAATTAACCTTTTATGCAGTAATTCATAAAACTTCTCTTGTTTTTTATGCGGCGCGTAAATATTAATCACCAATATTTCTTCATCATCAACTTGAATTTTAATTATCAATACTCTTCCCTCTTCATCTTTCCAAATCAACTCAGGTGATAGCTTCTGTTTTACATAAGTTGCAACTCCTTTCTTTTTTTTCATTTTATCCAATGAAGTAAATAGCGTGCCCAACTTATTATTTTCCAAAAGTTTTTTTTGATTTTCTCTAATATGAACCTCTTGTAAACAAATGATATCCAAATTCAATTTTTTCAACTGTAAAAAGGTCTTTTTACGTTTTTGAGGAATGTTCAAACCGTTAATATTAAGGGAGACAACTTGTATTTGATCAACCATGATTAGTTCTTCTTATTTTTTTTCCTATCGGATTCCTCCTGCTTTCTCATCCTTCTTGTAGTAACTCTTGGAGGTTTTGGTGCAGTTGCTCCTAAATCTTCCGTCTCATCCTGAGTCCCTTCTTCCTCTTTATCTTCTTCCTCTTGAGAGCTATCTTCCTCTTCTGAACTGCTACTCTTTTGTTGCTGTTTTGTAAACAACTCCACTGGGATCTTCTCCTCCACTTTTTCCTTTTCCGAACTGCTAAAATCATGATCATATTTTTCCATGAATTGACGCAGCTTGAAAATTGAAGTGATATTTTGTCTTCTCCCCCCATAAGTAAAGGCCAGGCCTTCCGGAAGAGACCACCGGTACCTAACATTTTTGGTTCTCAACAGTGTAGCAAGCCCTTTATATGGTGTTCTTCTCTTCCGTACTTGAAAAGGAATTTCGCGTAAAATCAATATCTTGTTTTCTGCAATATATCTATCCTTTCCTTCCAGAATTTTCAGCACTTCATCTCTCAACCTTTTCTTCACAAACTTTATCATCACTTCTCTGGGTTTATTATTTCTTCTTGAAAAGTTTGATTCAATCCGGTATATCGAGTCTAAGCCCTCCTCCAAAACTTCTTCTGTTAGACCTGTCTCTTCCATCAACCAATTTTTAATCACTTCATAGCTTTGTTCCTCAGGATTATCAGGGTAGTTTTGCAAGCGAATCAAATAACCAGCTTTCTGCATCTCTTGCCTCATTTGCACCAATTGAACCTCCTCATGCTCTATTTTCAATTCATTTAATTCAGTTTCCATTTCTTTAAGTTTAGTACGGAACATTTTCCTCTCTTTAATCGCTTGTTTCGCTTGCTTTGTATTTTTAGTAATTTGAACCTGTAGCTCATCAATTTTCTGGTCAATCTTAGCTGTCACTCTACTTTCTGATTCTCTTATTTCATTCCTTATTTGTTCAAACAGCCATTGAAATGATTGAGTTGATTCTTGTTGTATGCTTTCTCTCCTTTGTTCTCCAGTCCTCTGATCCTGTCTTATTAATGCCATAGTCTGTAAGTTTGTTGCAGGTGAAGTCCTCACAGGGGGTTTAGAGCTATCCTTCTTTTCTTTATCTCTAGATGTCATTTTACTTCTAATTTAAAATTGAAAACCCCTAACACTTTTCCAAAATCCTCAAAATATAAGTCAGCAAGTTTTAAATATATATTTATCCACACCCCCAACAAATTTCACACAACTATCACATCAAATATTAATCGCATCAGTCCCTTCCCTCCTTATATAATATCAAACTCCACTTCGTTTTAAAAATAAAATAGTCCCCTGTAATAGTTCCTTTTCTTCTCACTATTCTGTATTGATGTCGCTCCAAGTCACTTCATATCCCTCCGCCTCTTCACGATGAACAAAGAACCGGAACTCCTTCTCTATCTTTCAGCTCTCTCCACGGCTCTATCCCCGCACAATAAATCCAGTCGGCGGAGGTGGGGAGACGAAGTCGGAGGTGGGGAAACGAAGTGCAGCAAAGTACAATTGAACTCCCCACAGCTCAAACAGCTTCGGAGCAAAGACAATAAAACCAACAACAATCGAAAAGAGCAGAGAGGAAATATTCTATTTCTATTCCCCTCTGTCCCCCTTTTTTTTTTTTGCTGTAAATACCCTCACGATGCGGACCTCCAACGCCAATCTTAGATTCCTCCGCGAAGTCTCCGTCCAGCCGCCATTAATCCAAGCCTCCACTCAAACGATTTCACACCCACACACACACACACACAAAAAAAGACGACCACGTATAGCGAGCCGCCTATGTGAAAATGCAGCAACTGTAAGTAACGCTGTTTATTTTCCTCCGCTGCACGTTACTTGATCCAAGCCCAATTTTCCCTCTATTCCGTCGATTTGTAATCCAATCCGCTCACGTTTGTATTCCAAAGTTTATTCCACAGTTTGCAAAACTCTCCACAGTAGCAGATAACGACCAATCAAACAAAAAAAAAAGTTTTTATTCCGTCTTGGGACAAAACCAGGAGGTTAATAAAGTTATTTCAGACTAGATGCTTTCCTCCTGGAACGCTCCACGCCGCAATAAACAGAAGCCCAAAAATTACGATCCCTTCGCAAATCAGATAACCCTTGTGTTTATCAATACTATCAGTTCTACTCACTCAGAACGGCATGTTGGAGCTTGGAAGCGTAGCCTCGGCTATGCAGCCAAACGTGGCTGCTTTCCGTCTTCTGCACGCCTTCGGGCTCTTCTCCTGGAGATCCCGGCCGCCGCCGCGACCCACAGAAAAAGAATGCCTGGCAGTTAAATTCCCTCTCCTGGGAATTTAGCGACTCACCAGCCGGTGAATCATGCAAAAAAGAACGGAAAAACGACTCTGGTCCACGGAGCCCCGTTCAGGACCGGCCATTTTAGCACCGGGCTAGACACGCCCCCCCGGGGCAGGGAGCTGTTTGACCAGGGGCGAATCTATTTGAAAGGGTGCCCATGGCGCCCAATGAAAATGCGCCCCTAGGGGCACTCAACGTCATGACGTCACACCGTGACGTCATGACATAGTGCCCCACCCCTTCTAAGAGGCGCGTTCTGTTCACTGCCGCCGGCCCTTTAAGGCCAGCGGCAGCGAACAAAACGCGACAGGGGCGCCGTGTTCTGTTCGCTGCCGTTGGCCTTAAAGGGCTGGCGGCAGCGAACAGAACGCGGTGCTCCAGCTGTGTTCTATTCGCTCGTGCTGGCTCTTTAAGGCCAGCACTAGCGAACAGAAAGAATGCGGCCGGGGCGCCGCGTTCTTTGTGTTCGCTCGTGCCGGCTCTTTAAGGCTGGCACGAGCGAACAGAACGTGGCGCCCCAGCCGCGTTCTTTCTGTTCACTTGTGCCGGCCTTAAAGGGCCGGCAGGAGCAAACAGAACACGGCGCCCCCCAGCGCCCCGCCCCCCTTGAGAAGCGGGAGGGGGCACCGGGTGGCAGCGCGTTCTCCTCGCTCCAGCTGACTCTTTAAGGCCAGAGTGAGGAGAATGCGGCGCAGGGAGCGGGCGGGCCGTGGGCGCCATTTTGGGGGGGGGCGGGCGCCATTCGAACGGCGCCCCCTGCAAGATGGTGCCCATGGCTCGTGCCACCCCCTGCCACCCCCTAGTTACGCCCCTGTGTTTGACTTTATTATTATTATTTACCTGTAAACTACTTTGTGTTGAAAAGTGGTATATAAATTCTGTTTAATTGATTTGAGTGAAGGTGTATGGATTGTAGCCTGATGTTTTCTACAGCAAAGAGTTGGATTATTCTATTATGGGATAAAAGGTCTCAAGGATCAACCTGAGTAGGTGACTCTGCATGCCGAAAGATACTTTCTGTGTGGCGCAAGCAAGCCAAGCCCTTTGCTATAGGACAGTGGTTCCCAAACTATGGGTCGTGAGCCAATTTCAGGTGAATTGCAAAGCACCTAGAGCAGCCATCTTGAAAATATGGGAAGATGGAATGCTGGAAAGGGGGAGGGCTGTGTGGTTGCTTGGCTCCCGTCAAGGTTGTAAATAGGCTTTTTTCCCTTTCTGATTCCTTTTCTGTTGGTAAATAGCTGAGAAATAATTTCTTGCTGCATTCTCAAGAAAGCTGCAGGTTCTGGCATCACATTGATGGCACCTCTGGCTATGACATTCCTTCCAGTGGGTCCCAGCAGATTGTCATACTAAAAACTGGGTCCTGATGCTGAAAGGTTTGAGAACCACTGCTATAGTAGAAATTGTTCCATAATAATAATAATAATAATAATTAATAATTAATATGCATTTTGTTTGAAGCAAATGGAAAGCAAGGGGGAGGAGATGTTAGGAACATATCCTGCTGGGCTAGGTAGCATTGGAGGTTTGTGAATATTATTTATTTATTTGGGCACAAGGGGTTCAATGGTTCAGTGTAATTGTATATACAATTACTGTTGCCATGATATAAGATTCTCAATTAGGTTTGTTTTTTGCCTATGGAAAGCTCCTTCTTTTGCTAGCCATGTAGAGTCCTGTAGATTGGTGAAGTTCACCAAGTGGATCGGCTCCCCCTGATTTGTGGATAGACCTTGCTTGGCTAGCCAGCCCACAGGGCCATTGCTTGGCTCTTGCCATGTTACGAAATAGCACTACCAAAATGTCCCCCCCTTCTTTGTTTCTCTTCCTGCTCTCCCCATCTTAAATAGGGTGGTGGGCTCTTATCTTGCTGTGCTTCAAGGGCTCTGTGCTTGGGGTTTAACAGGCTCCGATTTGGCCCTTTCCTTGGGAAAGGCTGTAAAGGTGGCTTGTTGAGTGAGGGCCTCTGCCTTTGTCTTTCGCACCCAGTTGTGGGTCCAGTGGATCATAAACAGGCCCCCTTGATTAAATTTGAATGAAGTTGGGAAAGGGTGTTGGAATTATGAATCCTTTTGTTTTGTTTTGCTGAGCTTGTTTTTCCCCTAGTCAATCTCTTCTGTGGTGGCTCTGGTCCCAAGATTGAAACTTGATGTTTCAGCAGGCAGTAGGACTCTGTCGGGCCACTGCTTCAGTGCCTGCATTGGTTGTCCATCAAAGTGCTGGATGGTTTGGCTCCAGGTTATAATAATAATATTTAGTATTTATATACCGCCTTTCTTGGTCATCAGATTGCTCTTTTGACTTTAATTCAAGGCAGTTTACATGGCAGGCATTTCTAAACGCGAGTGTTTTTTACAATCACAAAAAGTTCTAATCTTACAAGAACTATGTACATTCAGATGACACTTTCAAGTCCAGTCTGTCTTTCTGGCCTCACGATGCCTTCCCGACGGCTGATACACGGCCTCTTGCTCTCACCAAGAGAACAGCTGGCCAGCACAACTCCTCTCTCACAGGCAGCCTTGGCTCAGCTCCAATCTTATCAGCCGCATTCTTCAAGGTCTGCTGCTCACAGAAACTTCCAGTGCTCTCGAACTGGCGACCTTCGGATCTTACCTTCAGGCATGACAGAGGCTTTAACCCTCTAGACTAGGACGTCCTATTATCTGAGGGACATTCTCCCCTACATTCTGGCTGTCTCTTAGGTTGTCTGAGCCTCTTTCAAGTGCCACTTTTATCCCAGCTTAGAGGAATGGCGGCACAAGGTGGGGGAGCCTTCTCTGTAGTGGCACCAAAACTGTGGAATTCCATACCAAGGGTTTTTAAAATTATGATTTTATTTTTTATATTATGTTCTGCCTAAAAATTGTAAGCCGCCTTGGCCATTTGCTTCTGCATAGCAAAGGCGGGATAGAAATCTTTTAATTAAATCAATTTGAATTGGAGACAGTAAATTTCATTTCAGTTCTGGAGCTCAGTTAATATTTGGAGCTCAGTTAATAAGAGCTCATGCGGACAAGGGGAGGTGAAAGAGGGCTCAGTTCATTAAGGGAGCAATCCTAGCCTGCAGTTAGTCCAGCAGAAGTCCCCTGTGTCAGCCCAGAAGTGTTGCAAGTGCACTGTAAAGCCTGTTTGGACCACTCTTGAAGTCAGGGAGGACGGCACACGTCTGTGTGCCAGCCTCCTGGACTCTAAGAGTGGTGCAAACGTGTTCTAAGGCACGTTTGCAACACTTCTGGGCTGGCACAAAGGACTTCATTTGTATTTGTGCCAACCTGTGGACTTGTGTCGACCGAACTCTAAAAGTATTCCCTTCCTGGCCTCTCTTGTCGTCGTAATCCGTAGAGGTAGGAGAAGATAGTTGTATTTGTTCACAGATTTCTGTGTTTTCCAAAATTAGAAGTGCAGAAAGTGGTGTAATGCGTTTTTATTCAACATTTTGCTTTTAAATTGTACTAGATGGGTGATACAGTGTCTACAGATGCAGCCACAGTCATTACATGTGCACCCCCATTAAATAAAAACCAAATGAAATGGTTTTATTTATTTTTTTGCAGATTTTGGCTTTTTAACAAAAATGGGAAGTAGAGAAAGTGGTATTGTGTGTGTTTTATTTTGTTATCGCAATTTTCCGCCACCTCTAGTAATGTATAATAGACATGTAACTAGTTTGGCCCATACTATTGATGCAGACACCCAGTGAACATGACGCACGCACGAATGTTTCAGTCATACCTTAACGAAAGGTATAACAACACATGTCTCGGAGATGCAGTCTTAATTGTTTTCTAGTTTGTTTTTGAGCATAGTCCCAAGTACTGGTGATAACCTTTAAAGCTCTAAATCAGTGGTGTCCAACCTTTATCATGCTGTGACCCAATAAAGTACAAGAATGCCATCCGTCCCCCCTCCTGGGATCCTGTCTTAAACAAAAGAAGAAAAATAGGCAACTTAAGCTGAAGGAGCGTAAGGATTTATGTTAGTGATAATTGCATTGTATGTAGTCAGACCTTGTGGGCCTCATTGAATTGCAATCACTTTGAAGCAGGACAGTTAATCAAGAAGTTCAGTAAAATCTAATTTTTCTTTAGCATTTGTATACAAGGAGCATTAAAGCCTTTCTTAAGCCACTTTTGGTTCTTAAAAAATGATTTTCTCAAGTCTTCCTTGGCATCTGGCTTGGATTCAAATACAACCAACTGGTAGGATAACCTACTGACAGCAAAAATCTGTTCAGCACTTGTACTTTAGTTAAAAGTTAGATTTGCAGAAATAGCAGTTAAAAGTTCTCACAGGTTCAGGTGAAAATTGTCACCTGCTCATGCCTGCTGTTACAGGCACAGCTACAGAGGCTGGTTGAAAAGTTGGTAAACCTAGCAGGTTGTACATTAACAGTGCATTTCTGTGCATTGCTACTCAGAAGTAATCCCTACTGTGTTCTGTGTGACTTCCTTCCCATTTTGGGGGGCTGCTTTTTAATGGAACAATTATAATACATTATATCATTTTTAATGTGCTTAAGCTGAACCGATTAATTCCCCCTCCCCTGGAGTAGTAGAAATAAAACTGGTTTTAAATAACAGTTACATACACACTCTGGTAAATATTGTTTCAAATCTGTCTTATGCTGACCTGTTACTATGGGTTGGGGAAGGGCTAATATAATACAGTTATTTGGAGTCATAACCTTAGCTGAGCAGTCCATAAGCATTTAGTTTTTGTTCTGTAATGGTGGGAGTTAAATTTAGCTTGGATGTGTTTGCTGGAAAAGTCAATTCTGGCAACTATTTTCATTGATTTTCTGCTCTATTTATGTCAGTTGTGGCCACAGTTCCTACATGTCAATTTGAAGCCCTTAAAAAAACCTTCCGTACGACTCCCCCACCCCCACAGTGAGTGCTAGAGGCAAAAACACACATTGTTTTATGTCCACCATGAGTTGATGATGCAACATTGTAGGACACGGATGATAATTCTGCATTAGAAAATCAGATCTTGGCAGATACTGTCTGTTCAGAATAGGTTATGTGTTGTATTGCAACCAAAGATGAAGAAATTGAGTCTTGTTTTTATTTCAGGTTAAAAAAAGAACCGAAAAAATATCTGAAACTCCAGGTGCCGGCTACAAATGTGCTAAAAGAACTAGCATCACATTTTTAATTGCCAGTTCCGCACTAAGACGGAAAAACGTTTCACAGTGTCCAGTGTTGGTCGATGTTATTGGCAGTCCTGATGAAACACTTCTCTTGAATAGCATCCCTTAGAAACATGTCCTAAGCATGTTCGTTCAGAAATAAATACTGGGTTGAATGGGACTTATTTCCTCTAGTAAGTGTGTTTAAATTCCATTTTGCTAAAAGGATGGGCATTGGAACCAACTTGTATACGGGTGTGCAATATGCTGTGCACGGTTTTTCCCACTGGACTAATTCCACAGTTTGACAATTGATGTTCAGCAATTAATGACAGCATATTGCTTGCACCTGTCGTATCCTCTCCTCCCAACACCATAAAACAAGATTTTCTTCTATGATTTGCATCCTGACTTTGTAGGGTATGCATGTGCTAGATGAAAGTTCTAAGAAAGTGTAGTAGTTTGTTCTTCCCATTATCTTGTGGCCTCTGTAATTTCCCATTCTTTGCCTTTAACTGTCAGAACTTTGCCTTCAACTGTCAGAACTTGGATTGTAAGCACCTTGTGGGCAAATATATTTCCTTATGAAACTCTGTAAGGTGTCATGTATATTGGTGCTGTAATATACAGGCACCCCCTCCTCAATATCTGTGGGTCCAGCGGTATCATCCTGGTACACCGTTCTGCTAGTTCCGTGGACGGGCCTGGGCCGCGCCGCCTCTCCTGAGGATGGGTGAGCTGCTCCTGGGCCCTCCCGTCCTCCCGCGCATCCGAATCGCTCTGAAATGGAGCGATTTGAGGCGAAGGGAGGCATGGCTGGCCTCCGCCATAGGGGCGGAGGGCTGCCAATCATCCGGGTGTTCTGGTTCCTGGCGCACCCGGATGACATCACTGTGTGGGTCTTGTAGCCACAGTTCACAAAACCCACCATTGTACAAATAGCTTGTATGCGTGTGACTGTATCTTTACTGCGGCTGGCTGCCATGTTTGGCTGTCTCTGTGCTGTCTGCAAATGCTAACAGGAAGCCGGTTGGAGGGCTGAAAATAATGCAGCATAGAACCAACCAGACGTGGGAGACGTGAGGGCTGCAATTGGGGACAGATAAGTCAGTTGCGTAATGGGGAAAGGGGTTTGTGAACCTCTTGTAGGGTTCACTGCTATCTGTGGTTTCTGGTATCCACAGTGGCAGCTGAAACCCGTCCCCCGTGGATACTGGGGGGGC
Organism: Lerista edwardsae; assembly: GCA_029204185.1. Classification (NCBI taxonomy): domain Eukaryota; kingdom Metazoa; phylum Chordata; class Lepidosauria; order Squamata; family Scincidae; genus Lerista; species Lerista edwardsae. Next base: position 10,514,499 of record JAJKFI010000033.1, read on the forward strand.
ATCTGTAGTTGTCAGGTATCAGTATTAAAAACATAAGAAGAGCCCTGCTGGATCAGGCCAAAGGCCCATCTAGTCCAGCTTCCTATATCTCTCAGTGGCCCACGAGGTGCCTCAGGGAGCACACAAGACAACTAGATACCTGCATCCTGTTGCCACTCCCTTCCACCTGGCATTCTGAAGTAGCATACTACTAAGGAGGTTGCACAAACCACATGGTCTGTAGGCCACGATGGATTTTTCCTCCAGAAATCTGTCCAATTCCTTTTAAAAGGCACCTAGGCCAGATGCTATCCCCACCTCCTGTGGCAAGGAGTTCTACAGATTTTACCCGTGGGGGGGGATATTTCCTTTTATCTGTTCTAACTCTCCTGACACTCAATTTTAGTGGATGTCTCCTGGTTCTGGTGTTGTGTGAGAGGGAAAAGAACATCCCTCCATCCATCCCATGCATAATTTTGTATGTCATAGTCATGTCCCCCCTCAGTCGCTTTTTTTCCAGACTGAAGAGCCCCAAACGCTGTAGCCTTTTTCATCATTTTGGTTGCTCTCTTCTGCACCTTCTCTATATCTTTTTTTGAGATGTGGTGACCAGAACTATACACAATATTCCGGATGTGGCCTTAACCAGTGGTGCAATTCAAATAAATTAACTGGTTCTATGACGTCATAGCCGGAGCCAAAAAAACCCTGAAGCCAGCCGAGGTAAGCGAGTGGGCGGGGCCCAGCCATTTAACAACCGGTTCTATAGAACCTGGGTGAACCCCCTGAATTTCACTACTGGCCTTAACCATCTATACAATGGTATAATATTGGCCATTGGCAACTTCTTTTTTTAATTACCCCAAGCATTGAATTGAACTTCTTCACTGCTGCTGCACACAAGTTCGACACCTGCATATTAAGTCAGATGCACAATCTATTTTTTTATCCCAAACTGCAGCAAGTTTTTGCTTGCTATGGAGCTATGAAACAAGTTTTTTTTAACCACACATCTATTTTTCTTTTTAAAGTAAACAGATTCAAAGGAGGAAAAAATATCCTTTGTCCTTATAGTTGTGCTGAAGAAGGCACTTGTAAGCACAGTGTGTCATGTGGTGGGGAAACTGCACATCAAAGTATTTTCTTCTGTGTAACTATTAAAGAGAGGATAGAATCTTAATCTTTCATGATGCGGCATTCCAGTGACCATGTATTTGCCTTTAAAAGATTTCTTTTTGAGAACACTGTTGTCTTTAGCAGATCATTCTGTGTTTGTTCTCTCTCTCTCTCTCTCTCTCTCTCTCTCTCTCTCTCTTTTTTGTTTTTAAGAAAAGATAATAGTGCTGATTCCCTTGGTGTGACCCATCTTAGGCTGGAGTATGATCCATATGTGGGTCCGATCCCACCAGTTGATGACTAATACTACAAAAAAAAGCAGAATAATTTTTTTTACTGTTACATCTTCATTTCAAAGAGTAAATGGCTTGCTTCCAAAAAGAGTGCACATATGCAGATTACAGACAAAACCTGCCATTATTGTTCACAGTGGTCATATTTTTAAAATATTGCAAACTGGTTCAGTTTTTGTGCATGCTTATAGGAACAATATAAATAACTTCACATATCTCTTTAAAAGGGCCTACGGAATCTGGTTGGAGGATTCTTTTTACAACATCATCAGCTAGAGAAACAGTAGAAAAAGGTCATTATTCTAACGAGCGCAGGACTTTAAATTATACGCAAGCTATAAGAGGTTTAAAATTCCAAACATGTAATAAAGGGGGATCAAGTAATCTTTTGATTTCTTTCAAGTTTTGACTCTTCAAAGGAGACTGGACTAAGCAAAGTTAGAATATGGCAAGATGGGAAAACTTAACTGGATGGGTAGTAATAGGGGAGATTCCAGATTCTGTGGGAGAAAGTTGGGAACATGCCTTGTGTATTTTTGTCAACGTAACTGGACACAGTTGGGATCTCTTCTTTGTCCATTTTGCCAGAGTTGTCTCCAGGTGCCGCAAACTGTACTGAGCAATTTGTATTCCAAATGTTTGCTATCTGGTCTTGTTGAGTTTCTTTCTCAAGATTGGTTAGGAACTCCTTTAGAACTTGCTTGAATATGTAAACGATTTCCCATGGTAAAACATCATTTTCTGCCAGAACCTCTCGAAATCTAGAAAGAAAGAGGGGAAAAAACAAACAGCAACCTGAAACCATCAGGAACTCTCTCTCTTCCCCCCCCCCTCATTTGAGGGGAATAAAAGGCATTCTTCCCTTTGTTGGCTGTGCTTTCTAAAACAAAATAAAGAAAGGCACTTCCAGTGCAATTGGATGCAAAGCTACTTTATCTGTATTAAGCTGTCTGAGCAAGTTGATTCAAACTGACGTTGCCCTCAAGTCTTTTTCTGGGCTCAAAAAGAGAGCATAGGTTTGTTCTGTACACTGTTTGGGGAGGGGAATAACACGCACAGAAATATTTTCCTGATGAAATTTTAAAGGGATTCATTATGTGGACAGAAATGGTTACACTAACTAAAACAAATGTGACTTGGATCTGGGCCACCAGTTTCATTGGTGTAATTGTACCAAGTGATTTTTTTTAGATTACTTGCACAGTAAAAGTATTAATATATTGGGGAATGAATGTCTTGGGACATTAATGTGTGTATCATATCTAAATGTCTGATCTCAGAATAGAAGCCTTTTAATGTTAAGTGAAAATACATAACAGGCATTTGATTGATGTGCACTCTATTATTTTATAGCTTATATCTACATATGAGAAGCTTCCTTATCAGACCATTGGGTACTGTGTACACTGACTGGCAGTGATTTATCCAGCGTTGTTTTCCCAGCCCTGTCTGGAGATGCCAGGGATTGAATTTCTGACCTTTTGCCAGCAAAATGTGTGGTCTGCCTATAAGCTACAGACCCTTCCCCAAATGTTACAGTGTAGGAGGTTTTATTCCTAAAAGAACTTGGAGATTTTTTAAATGAAGACTTTCTCCATCACATTCTGAGAACAGATAAATCTTTAACGTTGCATCAGTGGTCAGCTATACAGTTAAATGGATAACTACAGCCTTCTGCATGCTTATTGGAGAGTCAGGGCGCAATCCTAACCAGCTTTCTAGCACCAGGGTAAGGGCAATGCAGCTCTTAGGTAAGGAACAAACATTCCCTTATCTTGAGGAGGCCTCAAGATATTTCTTCACTGCAGGATGCAGCACATGCCCAATTGGCACAGCTGTGTCAGTGCTAGAAAGGTGGTTAGGATTGCACCCTAAGTCAAATTGAAATTGAGTGGACTTGTAGTAAACATGCATAGGGTCATGTTGCAATCCAGCATGCTTGCCTGAAAGTTCTGTTGAATCAATTTCAAAGCAAGCATATTTGAAATTATACCTAGATACACTTGCTTGTACTTACTCAAATAAAAAAAAAGTGGGCTTTGCTGTAAAGCGAATATACTTAGGATAAAGCTGCAAAGGGAAAGGTTACATTCAGCAGTTTATGCCATGATAGATCAATGCAATCGTTTTTACCTGCTGAGAATTATTCCAGTTTGACATGGTTGAATTTGGGAGCAAAGGACTTCAAGCTGTCTTTGTTCAGTAGCTGGGATCGTGATCTGAGGATTCGGGTCGCTCTTCAGCCAGTTGTAATCCACACCAGTTTTCTGAACTTTTTCTTCATTTTCTATTTCCTGTATCAGTCGTTCTCGTTCCTTCAGGTGCCATTTCAATTCACGCAGGAGGGTCTTTGTCACAACTTCTGAGTTAGGGTATTGTCCAGTTTTATAAGCATCATTTTTTGGCCACTTCATCCAGCCAAAGAATGGCATTTTTGACAACCAATTAAAAGAATGAATCAAAACTACTGGTGCTGCTACAATAAATTGAAAAGTGAATCTTGGATTTCTTCCTTCTTCCACCTTGAACGTGATAAGTCTTGTAATTGCACAGATTACTGACAAATGTTGTGGAGTCTTCCCCCTTAAAATAAGTGGGACACAAATACACTTGGTTCATGTTGGAAACACCCTCTTGTGTTAACCTTTTAGAATGTATAGAAATAGGTCACCAAAGTTCCCAACAACACCTAATTTAATTGCTGCCAAAGTTTTGTTCTGTTATAGTTTTGTTTAGAATGGTATATTTATGTGGTTGGCTGTATATGATTTACTAGGCTTGTAGAAATCTGAGTTTATAAAAAATTACAAACTAGTTTGTAGCACGATATAAATAGATTTCTATATAGATAAGATAGATTTCTCATGCAAAACATCAGTTCTGAGTAGCTATTAGTGGTTTTATATACTTAGTCTATGCAATTTCTCTACAGTATTTCATTTCAAAAGTTAGTTTTTTCAATGAAATGGTTCGCCTACTTACTGTACTTCTTGAAATGCGTGACCAACCAGGCTGTGGATCACTATTGCTTATTTCAGCATGTTCCAATTTGCAGGCTGTCAGAGGTTCTGTAAAAAGAGAGACAAGTATTCCTCATTCTATCCGGTTTAGAAGAGAGTGTTGTAGGCAGCAATGCATATATGACTTTGGTTCCTTTCCAGCTTCTAAGGCTGCTTAATTCACTTCTTACGAGGACAAATTCTATGTACCCAGACATGGATTTCCTCTTCTCCAACCCCCCCCCCCCAATTCCACAACGTCCATTAAGGGCTTCTACCTTTTGAACAGAGTTTTGCCTGTAGCAGTAGTTCTTGCGGGGCAGTGTTGCTTCCAAAGGGAAAGAAAGATGACAATTCCAGGAGCTTGCTCTGGCTATAGATGCATCCAAAGGTATTGTTGGTAGCTAGATGAATAACGATAGTCTGAAGTCACGCCAGATGCGCTCCTAGCTAAAGTTAAGACTGTCGGATGATGCGGCGCTTGGATGTGCATAGCTCTAGGTCACAGTTTAGTGCTGTATTTTTATGCCTGTAGTGCTCTAAAAATAACCACATTGCTTTCGTTGTTGAACTAAACTTTCAGGCCATTTTGATGCTGGATTTTTTTTGGGGGGGGGAGTGGGGGAGGAAGGTCCCTCCTGCTCTGTTTCAGGTGGCTGGAGGGAAAGCGAGTATATTCTGCTCTGTTTCCCTATTCACCATTGGACTGAACCTTTAAAAATAAGTTCTATATATTCCGACAGAGCTCATTTCTATGAATTTTACTTACGAGGCAGTGTATTAAGAGAGATTCTTTGCTTATACTTACCCTGATTAAATTAATCTCTTCGCATTTGCACAGTTCTTATTTATAGTCCACAGCTGTTGGCATTTTTTATTTTGAAGGTATTTAAAGAAGCAGCTTTTCTAACATGTTTAGCAAACCATGATTTGTTTTGTTTTAAAAAATTCCTAGTTAATGGCTGACTAGATGGTAAATGCAAAATTGGATTGCAGCTCACTTGAGAAACAAATTAAATATTCAGATCTAATCACAGACATTTTTCTTATCTGAATGCGATTACCTTGCATCATAATCCTGTGCAGGTCTATTCAGAAGTAACCCCTAGTGCAGTGATGGTGAACCTTTTGGGCTTGGTGTGTCAAAACCTCGGAAAATGCTTATATTAATTGGACTTGGTTGGTGTGACACCCCCCCTTCCGAAACAAAAGAGAAGCTATCCTTTACATTCATTTATTTAAATAAAAATTACAGTCCAATCGTTTGTGGAACTATATTTTATATAAAGAAACATAAAATAATTACAAAAATGAAAAATGAGTAGAATAAACCCAATTTTTATCAGTTTTTGTGAATGCTGGTGGTGTGTCACCCCAAACGTTATGGCGTGTCACCTTTGACACACGTGTCATAGGTTCGCCATCACTGCCCTAGTGAGTTCAGTAGAACTTACTCTCAGATAAGTGGGTTTAGGATTGTCTTACGCTGCAATCCTATGTGCAGTTATTTTGGAGTAAGTCTTATTGGACTCGATAGGACTTCTATACAATATAAGATTGCACTCGTTTGGATGGCTGATTTGAAGTGGGTGGATTGGGAATATCTTTGTTTAAGACTAATTGTATATTCAAATTTTGTTGTTCCCTTTATTGAGTTTCTTGGTATAAATCTGAATAGAAAATACAGAATCCAATGGAAGTCTATTTAGGATCTTCTTTTCTCTTGCTAGTCAGTTATTTTCAGTGACAATAGTCCCTTATAAAAGTAGTTGCGTTTAGTCAATCCCCCCATTATATTATGCTGTTGTAGAAAGGCAGTTGTGAGGATCTGGTCTGTATGTCATGCAATTTAAAGGGTGATGTGTGGGGGTGTTACTAAAGCTGATATTACTTATATGTTGGAAAAATTCAGGTGTCAGCATTAATCACCCTCTGTTGGAAGGTTTTCACATTGCATTGTATGTGGTGCTATAAAAAGTGGGGGAGGAACTCAACTTATGATGACAGAACTGCCTTCACAAATTTTCAGATGAAATTAAAATGTTTTCTGCCACCTCTTCTCCAGCATTGTTGCCGGGTCACTGCGCTTTTACTTACTTTACCTTCCCAAAATATAAAATTTATATTCTGCTTTCTGATGCTTCTGTGTAATACCATAGTAATGTGTTCCTTTGCAAAAGAATCAAATAGCCGAATTCTGGAATGTAAATGAGGGACGAGCAATCTGTTTGATACCATACCCACAAATTTAGTATTTGCTTAAATGTATCTTTACTCTGCTTAAATGTATCTTGTGCAGATGTGAATTGTGAATCCCTGACACTTTTTCTGCAGTAAATAAAGCAGTGGAGTCTCCTTTCTGTATTCTCTGGCAAGCAATAACATTGGTAGAATAATATATGCTTCTTAAAAGAACTTTTCACAGACATGTAGTAGTAAGAAAAGCCATAACTGAATAAATAATTTTGTATTTTTCTTCAGGAACTTACTTTCTCCAGGCTTTAGTTACTTAGACTCTGGTCCTAGGTACATTTTCCAGGAATAAACCCATAGAACACAGTGTTACTCACTTCTGAGTGAACAGGCATAGGATTGCATTTTTTTCTCAAGTCTTTCTGTGTGTGCAAACCTAAGTATTGACTCTTACTGAATTAGGCCAAAGTCCATTTGGTTTAGCATTCTGTCGCCAACTATAGCCAGCCAGAAGTCTCACTCTCCTCCTATTTGCCAATAATATCTGGTATTTAGAGGTGGAATGCCACTTAATATACGGTAGATGCTCCATTAGATAATAAGACTGACATCCCCCAGCGTGTTTTGGTTGTTTGAAGAATTTATATCCCACCTTTCCCATGCTGAAGCAAATGCCCAAGATGGCTTACAGGGGCAGGCTAGTCTAAACCACCATTTTGTAATTGTTTTTTCCCCAAATATACAGTATTCTGCAATTCACTGGATCCTCAGTCCTGGATGTAGCCTTCACAGTGTGGTTCTCTTGTTTTGTACCATCGGGCTTCAGCACGGAATCGTAAGTCAAGCTTGGATGAGTCCTCAAGGTCATACTCGATTATTTTGTTGGCTGGTCTGGGACACTCCACCGCAACCCACTTGTGGTGACTTCTTATTCAGGCATCTGCGACCTTATACCATGTTCTTCTACCTGTCAGAACATCCAAGTGATAACTGTTCCATGCAATACTATGTTTTGGTCTTGACAAGCACAATTTTTGCAAAAATCACAAATGTTGGTGAATCCAGCTCTTGATATGTCAGGGTGTTTGGGAGCTCCTGGACAGGCAGATTGGTATTCAATAGAATAGGTATTCTATTAGGGTATTGGTGTGTCTGCCTTGTTTCAGGTGAACTGATCTTCTCAATAGCAAACTATGAAAAAACACAGATCTACTTGATCTGAGCGGGCAAATGACTCATGGTTTGAAGTGTAGTAAGTAAGGTTTTATTTTAAGTAGAGATTATTTCCTTACGTAAGCTTGTATCTGTATCATTTTAGCAGTCAGTTGTTTAGCTTTTGTAGTTTTTTAAAGCTATAGAACCTTTTAAGATATATTCTTCTAGGCTTTAAATAACTAGTTATGGCCATTTAATCTGACCTCCCCCCCAAAAAAAAGTCAATTGAATGTTTATCAAATAATGGTAAGTAAAGCATTAATTTACTGGAACAAATCTGTAATAATGTGACAATTTTCAGGCTGGTGCCAAGATTTGAACTGTAGGAAAATAACAACTGTGTATGAAGTTGGGATGTCCATATGGCATCCTCCGTTTTTGTGGAGGTATCTACAGACACTATGCAGGGGCCGGCTGTTGGGCACAGTGATGCACAGTCTATCACTGAGTTGTATGCCAAATATTTTTTGAACTATGTTGATATCTTGGATGGAAGCCAAATTTCAATTCTATGGCCAAACCAAGAGGCCAGTGGTTATCTCAATCACCAGACTTAATGCTCTATAGTGGTGGACTCCAGGGTGAGTTTTTGTGGGGCATGTGCCTGGAAGATGTCATAATGTGAGGGTTCTGTGGATGTTCCCTCTGATGATAGCGTAGAAGCAGCTTACAGCTGTGAGGCTTCAAGGTCACAGAGCTCTGGCAAGGAATCACTCAGACAACAAGATTAGGGTAGCAAGAACTTCTATATTCTCAGAAGAAGGCTTCTTGCAGCAAACAGGTACAGCAAAGCTCCTCTAACACCAACACTTACATCTCCAGAAACTAACCACAGGTGTTTCTGGTCTTGATTAAATAGTTCCCAGCATCCAATCAGAGATCAGATGATCTCAGCCCTAGGCTGAAGCTGAGTCAGAATGACTCAGCACTTTACCCCCTGAGTCGGCCTAATGTTAGGCCTTTCCCCATTCAGGCCTGTAAATTTCCAGGGACTTCCTTCAATATCCCAACACCCTCTGCCCAGGAGAATGGAGGAGGCTTGTTGGGCACCCATTGTGCCAGAGGCTGCCACCCCACTCTTGATCGTTCGGGGTGCCACCTATCTGCTGTGGCTGAGGACTCTCTACCCTTCCTCTCTCATCATGAGCGTTAACAGTTCAACTGCTTCCTGAGCCTGTGCAGGAGGGAGTTCAAGTTCAAGAGACAATGAGGTTTTCTGCTGAAAAGATTGGACTGCATCAAGCCGTTAGTCTTGGTGGTGGGGTCACTGTCACTTAAGTCTCTGGTCATGGTCATTGGTCACTGTCCCTTAGGTTGTGTGGTTACACAGCTCAAAGCCCTGGGAAGCGGAGCTCTGTGCAGCTCAGAATTCTGGACGTCTGATGATGATGCCATTGCCGTGTGCCAGGAAATGCCACCAGGCTTCCACCAGGCACCTGAGGGACCCTTTTTGGAAATATTGGTTAGAGTGCACCTCATCTTGCACAATTTCTGCCTCTCCTAAATTCTTCTGGAGTAGGAACTCAAGAGCACGTGAAGAGGCTGCAAGAAGGAACAGACATGCTTAGTGGTTACTTCAGTATTTGGGGGCTGGAGTAGCTTCTGGCACAGACAAGGGTTTTTTGGGGTGGGCAAAAACCTCTCATTAGCAACGTTTTAATAAATAATTCAAAAACAGTCTTCTCTGGTATGATTAACACAGGCCACTCCAGCAATAGTGATTTATACACACATACAAGTGAAGCACCTACTGGCAGATATGTGGCCCATCAAATATCCATGGCAGTATCTGTTCTGCCTATCGTGGGCCAGTGCATAAGAACATCAGAAGAGCCCTGCTGGATCAGGCCAAAGGCCAACTAGTCCAGCTTCCTGCATCTCATAGTGGCCTACCAGATGCCTCGTGGAGCACATAAGACACCTGTTGTCGCTCCCTTGCACGTGGCATTCTGAAGCAACCTACTTCTAGAATGCAATCTAAAGGTTCTCAGACCTCAGTTGAAACATGCAACATTCCTTTGTAGCCCAAGGGAGAGGGAGGAGACTGCTGACTCTAAAAGGCAACACTACTGAGAGAAGAAGCTGTGGTAAAGAAGAGGTTCCCATGAATGTGGTCTAGGATGCCATCTTGTCTGCCAAATTCATTGCTATCAAGATCCACAACCACACATCCAACCTACATGGAAAAATTGGAACTCATGGATTAGAAGGGCAACAAATGGCAAAGAGAGATATTCCGTGGAACAAAATCCGTGGGTTAAGAAAACCTACGTGACTATTTTTTCCCAATTCTGTGGAAAATCCTATAACCACATGGATTTGGGTCTTGGTTTGTTATCTCGCACATAAGTGCACTAAGGCACTATTCAAAACCCCCAATTAGTTCTCCTAGGTCACCTTTTTCATTAAAGCAGTGTTCCTCAAACTATGCGTCAGGACTCACTTGGTTTCATTGAAAGCTGGGAGTAGCCATCTTGGAAGCGGCAGACCTTACACTTGCTACATTCCTTTTGTGAGTGTTAACAGTTTGAACTTTGTTAAAACTTTTCAATAAATTTCTGTTCCATGATCACCCAGGACAGTCATATTTAAGGTTCATGATTGGCATGACTTGACTATGTGCAGGAACTCCTTTTGGCATCTAGCTGAGGGTCTGGATGTGACAGCTGACTGACAAGGTTAAGTTGATGGCCATCTCATTTGGAGGGGGGGGGGTTTGCAGACTTTTTTAGGTACAAATGTGACCCTGTCCTTCAAGAGGACTCTTTTTTTTCTGCCTGGGGCTGGTATTATATTTTTCACATTCAAAAGGATATTGCAGGAAAGTGGCATGCACACCCTAGCTTTGCTTATCTCTTTAAACCGGCGGTCTCTAAACTTTTCAGCTCGAGGGCCACATCATGAATTTTACAGATTTTTGATGGCTGAAAAAAATCAGTTTTATAAATGAATGCATGAAATTTAAATGAAGGAATAAGTTTTACATGTATTTTTTTTTTTAAAAAATCAGCATGGTAGGATTAGAAACAAAAGAGAGATGTGACAATTACAAATAAACAATGCTGTGCTTAAACTGAGAAATGATATACAGTATAATGCGTAAAAATGTCAGTCCTATAATGCTCCCCCTTTCCTGATGGGTGGGCATGTATGTGTGTCACGATTGTACACCCATATCCTTTAGGATGGGATGATAGTACACTGTACCCTGTGCTGTCCATATTGTGTATTCTCCTGCAATGTTTTCATGCTTCTGTTTGCATTGTTATATCATTGCTTTGTGTTTTTCTTGTCTTGGCCATTGGCAACCAATTATGTAGATGATGCAGTTGAGTGATGGGGGTTGAGAAAATTAGACGTAGGACTGCCATATTTGGCATCGTTCCTATTTTGACTGTAATACATGCTTTTGCCCTTAGACTGTAACCTGAGAACAGGGTCAACCTTGCTATGAAGCAGGTCCAATGGGTCGCTTCAGGTGACAGATTGTTGGTCATTCAGGGCAGCATAGTGGTCCACCTTGCACCACGACTGGCCTGTAGTGCAAGGAAAGTGAAGTGGCACCATGCTGCATTTCCCTTCTAAGAGTAAGGAAAGGGAACATTTGGGGAAAAAAAGACTCAACTGAGGGCAGGAAAAAACGTAAAAGGGAGAGGCAGCGAAATCTTCATGGGCCGGCATTGCATGAGAAGCAGCTGTGAAGAATGAGGAAAGAATGAGGAAAAGAAAACAGTCACTTGGGCAAGGGATGGATGGGGTATGAGATATCGCATCCATTATGACCCCATTTTGACCGCATCCATCGGGATAAGACCAGACATGTCATGTAACGGGTACGCAAGGGTACGCGAGTACCCGTTCCTAGGATTAGGGCTGGTCCCGCCCATTCGCCCGCCCACTTGTTAACTCTGTCGGCGCTCTGCTCCGCCCCCTGCAATGTTTGAGTTGCCTGCACGTTCTCAGAGCCAGGCAGGCAGCGGAGCGAGCAGGCAGGCTGCCTGGGGCTCCCTCCCGAGGAGGCGCGGCAGTTCCTGGGGGGCGGTTCCTGGGTTCCGGCTATGACCTCACTTCCAGTGGGCGGGCCCTGACACAAGTGCCAATCAAAAGTGAGTACCTGTTGGTAAATCATTTAGATGCCATAAGAATGCTCTCTCCCCGTTGATTTAGTTGGCATCAGTTTTAGATGAAATTCCCACTCCTTTGCTAACAAAAACATTTATGGTAGGAATGGAAAATTGGGTATTAAAGTGGAAAAATAGGAGCTTGAAAATTTTTCAGGCTTCTGAAAGATGGGAAACTGTCACAAGCACTTGTGTTCAGGGTGTGATTTGGGTTCATCTTGTTTTTCCACTTAAATACCCTTGCCTGTCTTAACACCCCACTGCTTCACATTACCGAGAACATTGTGGATAAAGACTAGCCTCTTGTGTATTGAGAATTCTGTGCTAGAATGGGTACTCTGGTGTCGTATTTTTGAATATTATTAAGGATATTTTTCAGGGCTATAGCTATACATTATGTTGTGTGGTCATAACTAGGTTCTCCTACATTTATTTCCAAAATGTACAGCAGCAGTGACAGGGAGAGGGGTGAAATTGAGAAAAGTGTAACTTGTTTTTTGTAATTATAATTGCCTGCTCCAAAGCCAGTGTTTGCCCTATGGTGAAAAATTATAGGTATTGCAGAGTATTCGAACAATTGCCATTGCAGGAAAATAGCATCATGCTTTTGATTTCATTTGTCCCCTCTCCAGAGGAGTTCCTATCCATTTTTTTATGGCCAAAGATCCTAATTATGGGTATAATTATGTTTGTTTCGGTCCTTGTTCTGTTTTTAATTGGTGGTTCCCTCCCCCTCCTTTGATCTTTGCAGGTCTCCAACAAATTGCATTCAACAGAAAGCCTAAACAGAATTCCCCATTCCAGTTTTCAGAAACCATTAGCCTGATCTTGTAAATTCATGTTATAGAACTGTTAAACTATTTAATTCAAGAAATCTGCTGCAGCCCAGCAAAGGGGATTCATCTAAACAACAGCCAGCTTTCCTGCTGTGCTCATCAGATGTCCATCTATGCCTCTGTGCACATCTGTGTTATGCATTGTTGATGAAGGATATAGATTCCTGTCTGTATTGCAGTGTACATGGAAATGTGAATATCCTCCCAAATGTTTGTATTGCACCTTCTTTGCAGTGTGGCGAGGAGCTGTAGTCAAACGAAAACAGAGTAGAGGGAGTGGGGTTCTGGTGCTTCCCCCAGCGGCAGGGTCATAGCAGATGGCATCAACAGAAAAGTCCCATTGTTGCATTTGAAACATTTTTCAGAAGAACCTTTTTCAGAATGCTTAGTTGAGAAGAAGCATAGTATAGGGCTCAGCAGGAAGAAAATGTCTAGGCTTCTATATTCATGTCTCAGTGTTTCTCAGGATGCAATCCTAACCTGAAGTTTGCCCGGCATAAGTTCCTTGTGTCGGCCTAGGAGTGTCTCAAATGCACCATTAAGCGTGTTTGCACCACTCTCTGAATCAGGGAGGATGGCACACGTTCATTCGCCATGCTCCCTTGACTCCAAGAATGGTGCAAATGTGCTTTACGGTGCATTTGAGGTACTTCTTGACCTGCACAAGGGACTTGTTAGATTTGCACTCTCAATGTGCTCCTAGAAGCCCTAGGGCTCCTTGAGACTCCTTCAGAGGCTCCACAAGCACACTGTAAGTGGCCCCATTTGCGCTTGTTCTCTGGGGTTCCCCAAGCCTCTGTGCATGCACCAGCAGGGCTCCCTGAGACTCCTTTTCTGAGAACTGCTCGTCTAGACTAACCCAACATTCCCGCCCCCCTGGGCCACTTGAGAAACAGTATATTACAGCTCATGTACAATTCTATCTAAATTTATCTATAGTCTCACAGACACAGTTGGACTTGCTTCTGAGTAAAGATGTAAAAGGCAAGTCCTCTTATATTTGGGATACTTTTAAAATCTGATTTTCCCATTTTTATGCATTGCAGCCAGCTCCTAAGAACTTGTGCTGAAATGAGCTAGATCAGGGGTCTCCAAACTAAACTTTTTAGCTGGAGGGCCGCATTAAATATGTGGCACGGTGCCGGGGGCCAGAAAAATAAATGCATTTAAATAAATACATGAAAGATGGAACTTAGATGAATGAATGGGCTCGGACTTCCAGGAGAAAGTGGTGGTGGTGGTGGGGGTTTTATGAATTTCAGTGTTTTCCAAAAGTAGACGTGCAGAAAGCGGTGTTGCGTGTTTTTATTTATCGCCATTTTCTCCCACCTCAGCCAGTAACATCAACTTTTGAGAACCAGAGGAGACAGCCACATATGTGCCCCCCCTTGCAGTTTCACCTTTAGATGGTTTTAAAATTATAAGCAACTTTGGGAACTAGTTGTTGCTGAAAACTGGGGTATAAATAGAACAAGTGAATGAAACATGTCAACGTTATAGCGGTCTTTCCTTTTTGAGTACGTGCATGTTAATTCTTTCTGATGCTTCATTTGCGTGGATTGATTTTTTCCTTTGGTAGCATTGACTCTCCACCCTCTCTGAGGTCATTTTGTAGCTTCAAGTCAGGGAAGACCTTTTTTGTCTCCGAATTTATTTGAAGCCTAATGTCCTCAGTGTTGCTGTGAGGGTGGTGTATGGGCGTGCCAATTATTTCTAGTGTTAAATGTTTCCTTCTAGTCATTCTTCTGAAGGGACAGCCTGGCTTCATTAATTTGACTTTATATTAGTTCTGTGGTGAGTGTTGCAACAACTATTTCTTTTGGTGTGAACATAACAGAAGGCCTTGACCTTACGTGTTGCTTGCAAATGGTTTCCTGTAGCTCAAATTTAAAAAACAAACCTTGATCACTTTACAAAATGCTTTCTGTAGAAAAGCAAAACGAGACAAGAAGGAATTTACAGGTGGGACCTCGGTGTCCGTGGGGGTTCCGTTTAAAGGGATTTTAGGGCGATGCATTCTGGGGCGAACCTGAGAGGAGCAAAGAATATTCGTGTGATCCAGAAATGAGGCTTTCAAGCCTAAAAATAGCTGTAGAGGCAGGGGGAAGTGGCATGGTTTGGCCACGCAAAGGCAGAAAACCAGGTGTTGGTGCACTTCTTTAAAAAGCCTTATGAATTTGGCCCTGGTATCTGTTGGCATCTGTGGTTAGCTAAATCCATGGATGTTGTGGGTCCACTGTAGGGGTGATCGGGGGGGGGGTCGGCAACCGGGGGCTGCACCCCTGCACCCCTAGCAGGCACTGCTGCCCCACCCCCTACAACCTTCTTGGAGGGGTGGGGTGGCCCTTTGGAGCTGTTCTGGGACACAGCTAGTAGTAGCCACAAAAGCCACTTCCCGGAGCGGCTGTGCACTGCTTCTCGGGGGTGGTAGGCGGGGGGCAGCCATCACCCCTTGCCCCCCTCGTGTCTGCTACTGGTCCACTGTAATATTATAGCTCTGCTTGTAAATGAATGATATAAAAGCACCTGGAAAAACTAAAGAAGTTTTCAGTTGCTTTTAAGGAGCACAGTTTGGAAGACCAAACTGGCGAACATGTGTTCCAAGTTAAGGGTCGTGGCATCCAGTCACTTGCGGACTTGTTTAGAGGCGCAGTGGAGGCATCCCAAGAGAGTCCAGCTGCCCTATGTGTACATCTTCCTTTCCTTTTCATTGTTGCCAAATCTTTTCCACCATGTACTCATGACGCATAATGTGCAGTTTGGCCTTATGGTCGCAACAGCCATCCCTCTTCAGCCCCAGCTCTCCGTTCCCTTGGGTAGTGCGCACACTGTGGGATGAAGACATAGCCATAAGCCCATGATTTGTTCTGGCGAATGAGCTGAACCTATTTTGTTATAAAAAAAAGTATATCCTAGCCTTCTCAATGAGGACTTCGTAGCTTACCATATTTTTAAAAACAAAACCAGAACCACAGAAGGAACTGCTGAAATAATGCAACTGAGAGCCCTGCCAGACCAATTAAAAAAACCCTGTGAAGACAGAAAAAGCGAATCCTACAAGGAAGGTGCCCAGTGCAGTTCCAGGGAAGGGGAGTTCTGTGGTGCAGGGGCATCATTGGCAGGTGCCCACGTGAGTTGCTGCTCGCTGAACTTGAAACAGCAGTGGAATCCAAAGAGAATCTCCCTAAAACAGTGTTTCTCAAACTGTAGATCAGGGCCCACTTGGTGGTGACGTCAGGTGGGTCATGGAAAGCTGGGAGCCATCTTGGAAGCTGCAGACCTGACTCTTGCTATATTCCTTTTGTGAGTGTTAACAGTTTGAGTTTTCAAGCGAGGGTTTTTAAAATTTTGTTTTTAGTTCAGTGCTTTTACGTAACGTTTTGTCCTGATCCTGCTTTCTGTCAGGGATATTTCCTGGTTGGGCAATTGCTACAGTCCAAGAATACCAGTTTGCGTTCCAGGAGTGTCATTTGATGATGTCACAATGATGGCACTTTTTGCTTGATGATGTCACTTCCTGTCATGACATTTCCAGGTTAATGACATCACTTCTGGTGCGTCCTCACACAAGTGCCATTCTATAAAGTGGGTCTTGGTCTTAAAATTTTTTGAGAACTACTGTCCTAAAAGATTTTGCTGGATGCACAGGTTTCCGAGTGGAAGGTCCTTCAGTTACCTTGACTCTATGTGAGCAATGCACAAACATGCCATGGCGCCCTTATTTCACGACAGCCTCTTCTTCCTGTCTCACCTTGGCGCTGCCATCTTGATGTTCAGGACATATGACACTTGCGCAGCTGGGGTGGTGGTGGGTGGGCAGCAGCATGAGTGACTCTTGCATGCCTTAGGCTGTGGTCCTATGCATATGTTCCAGGGAGCAAACACAAATTTGAACACAATGTGAATTTTTTATTTTGAAGAATTTATACCCCGCCTTTCCCATGCCGAAGCAAATGCCCAAGGCAGCTTACATGAGCAGGCTAGTCTAAACCATCATTTTTTCAATGGGGTTTTTACAAATCTACAATATTCTTGTGATCCGTCAATCCTCAGGCCCAGATGTAACCTTCACAGTGTGGTTCTCTCCTTTGGCTGCACGCCATCAAGCCTCAGCAGGCAAGCAAGTGAAGCCTGGACAGGTCCTCAAGGTCATATTCTGTTCTTTGCCATCTGACCTTCTCACACACACTCCACCGCAGCTCTCACTTGCGGTGAGCTAATCAGCTCCACAGCGACTCTGTTCTGCCACCACAGGTACTGCAGCTTGTCACAGCCTGGCATCCGTCTCCCATCCAAAAACAAACCACAGATTCTCCTGCTTAGCTTCAGGCAGTACCAACAGCTCAACCATCAGTCCACACCTTCTGCTATATTATTCATGAATATAGGTCCAGAAGATGTGATTGCACTGCAAGGATAATGTTTGAGGAGGGTTCTTGAATTTAATCTTTATAATAAAATAGTGAGACCTAACACTATTTGTCTAACACTTTTCCCTTTTTAGGATTCTTACTCAAAGTGCTGGAGTTGAATATGTTGAACGATACAGACAGCTGGAGGCAAAAGAATTTGATGCATCAGGCAACGGTTGGCCTCCCTGTGAACCAGGTAATTTTTTTCTTAGTTGGCTTGATGGGAGGAGGTTTTGGGGGGCCATGATTTGTTCTGTAGGGTGCAGGAAGATTGTAGCATGGATGCTAAAGAGCGTTACAGTGGATCCCGTATAATGCCAGCTTGGTATGTTTAGCTTGGAGAAATGATAGCACTTTTTAAATTTCTGAAGGGCTGTCATAAAGAAGAAGGGACAAATTTGTTCTCATCTGCTTTTGACAGAAGAACTAGGTCCAATGGGTACAAACCAGTGGTGGAATCTAAACGATCGAAGAACAGGAACCATGACCAGGACTCACGTTTGATTGGCAGCCCGGCCCTTTGGCTCCACCGCCTTCCTGCCTGCTGCGCGGGCTGCCCTCGGTGGACGCGCCCCTCTGCCGCTCGCTCAGGCCCCCGGCCCGCCCCCACCCGTCCCCCCGGCGAGCAGGCGCCCCCCCCCCGAGGCCAAGACTGCCTATATGGGCTATAATCCATATAGCCCATGTAAGGCTGCTTGGACCAGGGACAGGGGTTAGGATTCAACCTGCATTTCCATGTCTGGCCCCACCCCTCTTCCAGCCCTGATCCTCCTCCCATTCCATTTGGGGCTCTTCAGCCTAGAAAAAAGGCGCCTGAGAGGGGACATGATTGAGACATACAAAATAATGCACGGAAGGGATAGAGTCGATAGAGGTATGTTCTTTTCCCTCTCTCAAAACACCAGAACCAGGGGGGCATCCGCTAAAACTGAGGGTTGGGAGAGTTAAAACAGACAAAAGGAAGTACTTTTTTACCCAGCGGGTAGTTAATCTGTGGAACTCTTTGCCACAGGAGGTGGTGATGGCATCTGGTCTTGATGCCTTTAAGAGGGGATTGGACAGATTTCTGGAGGAAAAGTCCATTGTGGGCTATAGGCAATGATGGGTTGTAACCTCCTTACATTAGTAGTAGGCTACTTCAGAGTACTGGGTGCAAGGGAGTGGCCACAGGACGCAAGCATCTTGTTGTCTCATGCCTCCCTGGGGCACCTGGTGGGGCTGCTGTGAGATACAGGAAGCTGGACTAGATGGGCCTTGGCCTGATCCAGCAGGGCTCTTCTTATGTTCTCCCCTGCCAAAACACCCCCTCCCTGGTATTTTCTGCCCTCCTGTCACCCTTTCTGGCCCCTGCACTGCTCAGCTCCACTCATACCTGCACTGGCCTCTACGGGACGGGATCTGGCACTGGGGTGGGGGTAGGCATGTATCATTGTGCTGTTCGAGATGCTCCTGGACTGGCCCAATTCCTAGTTAGGATTGCTCTGTCTGTAAAGTAAGTGAGCATTGTTAATGTGGTAGCAGAGTTTCAGACTGAGGACTCCTGATTTATACCTCAATCTTGGTCCCTATGCAACACCTCCTCTATTTGGGAATTACATAGAAATTGTATGGAAATTTCTCTTAAAGAAACTGGGGAAAAATTGTACTGACCAAAAGCCAGACTGCAAATATATATTCAAAATCCTGACTTGCCAACATTATGCTGGGGGAAAAAAATTCAGATTCCAAGGTAAAGCCAACAAACTTTTGAGCACCTGGCAACAAGACTTCTGGTGTTTTTCCAACCCTGCCAGAAACATTAGTTTGAAGCCACTTGAAATCTCTCCTAGCCGTGGTCAAATCATGCAGAGCTGTTGATGTTTCCGTTCTGACATCTCTGAATTTGCCAGAGGGTGGGTAGCCAGCCAGTCCTGTGGTATTGTGACAGAATGCTGTGATGTACATGAGTTTTCCCAAGGAATATCTTTAGAGACCTTGTGTGGGAAAACCTTGACAAGAAAGGGAAATATTAATTACTATTCAGGCGTACAGTCCAGCCAAAGTCAAGAATCTTTACATCCTATTGACCTGAGGGGGAATAGGTTAATAATTACTACAAATTGCATCATTTGTATAATTTTTTCCCTGTCATCTGAGGCTTTTTATTTACTTGATTGCATTTATATCCCACCTTTCCTTCCAGGGCAGGATAAAAATGTAATAAATTACAAGGAAAAAAAACCCTGTGGGATGGTACTTTCTCCAAAGTTTCCTATAGGACAGTGGTTCCAGTGGCGTCCCTACGGAGGGGCGGAGCTCTAAGTTTCGCAAGGAGCCTTACCTTCCTGTGGAAATCACTCCTCTCCCTTGCTGCTGTAGCCAGTAAGCAATGCCAAGTCGTTGCTTTTCCCTCTGAGGATTGGCTAAAATAGTGTGGGAAAGGAGCCATTTCCATGACAAGGTAAGGCTCCTTGCAAAACTTAGAGCTCTGCCCCCCCTGTAGGGACGCCACTGAGTGGTTCTCAAACCTCTTAGCACCAGGACCCACTTCTTAGAATGACAGTCTGTCCGAGACCCACCAGAAGCAATGTCATGGCTGGAAGTGCCATCATTGTGATACCAGAACCTGCCAATTTCCTGTGAATGCAGCAATAAGTTGGGTTATTTCCCAGTCATTTTCCAATAGCAAAGTGAATCGGAAAGAAAAAAGACCTATTTTATAACCTTGACACACGCATAATAACCCTATAGCCCTCCCCCTTTCCAGCATCCCATCTTCCCATATTTTCAACACGACTGCATTAGGTGCTTTGTGACCCACCTGAAATTGGCTTGTGACCCACTGGTGGGCCCAAACCCACAGTTTGGGAACCACTGCTCTAGGACAATATATATTCCCATTCTTGCAACACCCTGTGAGGTAGGTTAAAGTGAGAGATGAGTCACTGGTTTATGTAATTAATCTGTGGAACTCCATGCCACAGGATGTGATGGCATCTGGCCTAGATGCTTTTAAAAGGGGATTGGACAGGTTTTCTGGAAGAAAAGTCCATCACATGTTACAAGCTGGGATGGGTATGTGCAACCTCCTGGTTTTAGAAGTAGGCCACCTCAGAATGCCAGGTGCAAGGGAGTGGCAACAGGATGCAAGAATCTTGTATCTTTGTCTTACGTTCTCCTGGAGTCATCCTGGAAGTTGGACTAGAAGGTCGTTTGGTCTGATCCAGGGATGGATTCTTATGATTCAACCTTGGTCAGTGAGCTTACAGGGCTTTGAATTGGAATCTTTCAGGTCCTTGTCCAGCACCAACTATTGCGGCATGCAGGCTGGTTAGGCAAGGGATGACAGGAGCAAGAGGTTTGTTTTCCATCGCAATGAAATATGAAATGCTTTCCCCAGAAAAGCTTGCCTAGTGCGAGTTTTGGCATCTTCCCCAGATTCAGGACTGGTTGCAGGTTCAAAGCCACGCACAGGTGGCAGAAGTGGAACCGATTGCTACTGTGCATGTTCTGCAGAATGTTTTCTGTGAGCACAATCCTAACCTAGATTATTTTAAATAAAACAAATAAGGCTCAGTTAAATCCCTGGCATCTTTAGCAAGAGCCACTAGAAATGAATGGAACAGTGGTTTAAACCTAAATCCAACACAGGGTGCAATCCTAACCTGGAGTTCCACCGTATAGTGCCTTTGGACTGCTCACAGAATCAGGGAGGATAACACACATTTTTGTGCTTGCCTCTCTGACTCAGAGAGTGGTCCAAACATAGTTTACAGTGGCCCTTGTTCCAGCCAAACTTTGGTGTCCCAACTGTGCCGGCCTAACTCCAGGTTAGGATTGCGCCCTGTTGTATGCAGATCATTTCTGATTTTTAATAATAGAGAGCATATCTAGCCATTGCATATGGTGGGGTAGAAGCATCCACTTTAAACTTTTATCACTGTAAGTCTTCTATTGTGTGTAGGTGGCCTGGCCTTTGGATCATGATGTTTTGAGCAATTCATCATGCTAAATCAATCCTCTACCTGCAAACTCACTTATCTGTGGAATTGCTGCTTTCCTGGTTATCTGTGCCTTGTTATCCACTATGCAGAGACTTTCCAAAGCCTGCAGGGACCTTCAGAATGGCCCCTGCGACCAGCACTGACCCCTCTAAAATGGCTGGTAGAAGCATCCACCAGCCATGTTTAAGGAATCCATGCTGGTTGCAGATGCCCTGCAGTCTATAGGAAGTCTCTGCAGCACTTAGAGACCTTTTGGCATGTCCTGCTGCACAACTGGCTTCCTGAGGGTGTCTGCTGCATTCTTCTCATGACAGATAATGTACCCTTGCACCTAACCTCATTGATTCCATAGGATCAGTGATTCATTATCAGCAAATTTGCTATCCAAGAGGATTTCCAGGAACCTAACCCTACTGGATTAACTGTAATTGCTGAAAGACTTCCAATTGAAAAGAAGCAGGCCTTTATGTTCCCATCTAAAGCTAGGAAGTAACATTTTGTGAGAAGCACTGTAAAAAAATAACTGGTCAACTCCATTGCGGTTTCAGCTGTCAGATCCAATCTGTATTCTGCAATAGCTGAAGCATTATATCTGCAAGAGCAAAGGATTCGGATGGATGGGGGGGAATTTGCTTGCAAAAAGTCCACGCGTTGCCCCCAGAAAACTCAGATTCTGCAGAAACCATGAACACAAGTTTAAGTCAATATGAGGACATCTAATTAAATGCCAATTAAAAATGTGGATTTTTCCAAAGAATAGTGTGAGCGTGTGAAACAAAATGTTCTATAGTATAGAGCGGAAAGGGATCCCGATTGTTTATAGTATGCCATAAGTGCGAATAAGCAAAAAAAAAAGCATTGTTAAAAGGTTGCTTTAAAGCAAAAACTATAATTTCAATAAAAACACAAAACCACATTGTTCAGGTTATATGTATACCATACATATTTTTAAAAATTATTTGGAAAATATTTGAACACCTTGTCTTAAAATATCTTATTCATCATGTTAAAATAAAATATTCCATAATCAATTTTTTCTCTTTTCAATTTTTCCAGTTTTTTGGAAAAAACAAAAATGCTTCTGGAAAAAACAGTTTTTTCCCAAATTTTTCTGGTTCTTTTCCCAGGCCTTCACATCTCTAGTACAGATGCAGTCTACCTCAGATTGTGAAATATGTAAAGTGGGGTGGGGGGGAGGATAGCAAGTGATAGGTGCCTTCCTTCCCTGCTTATAAGCGTCCTGATCAGCCATTGTGGGAAATAGGACACTGGGCTAAACTTTGGTCCGATGCTCTAGAGCTCTTGTGACATGTGGATTCTCAGGAAAGTTTTTTTAGACACTGGAGTCTTTATAAGGCAAATATATCTGAGTATTTATTATCCCAAAAACATGTTTAATAGCTTCTCATTCCACCAGCGCATCCAGAGACTGACAGAAGAACAAACTCTTCCAGTCTCAACATTGCAGAGTCATCTGCAGGCAGTCCCGACTCATCATAGGCGAGCACCCAAGAATCTCATGGCAAACTATCCAACGTTACTTCCTCCCCAGTATAGGAGCAAACACACATTTCCAACTATTTGAAAAGAGATGTTGAGGAGCCAGCTGTGTCCCCTCACCTTTTTAACTCCCCAAGTGCCAGAATGAAATGTTGATGAGTCCGGGAGGCCAAAGACTCCTTGTTGGGGTTATCTGCAGTGGCATTTTTCACATTCATCATCCTGGAGTGAAGGCAGCTTTTACACTACAACATGGGCATGCAATAAAAATAGAGTCGGTTCCCCCCACGGTAGTATTCATAAGCAAGCAACAAAAGCTTGTCTGTCTCGTAGATGAAATGTTACGTTGTAGACATAATTATTGTAGAAAAAATTATTGATAGACATTTCTATTTGAATGAATGTACAGGTGGGCCCTCATCGCGGTAGATTTAGTTATCCGCAGGTCTGAGATCCACTCCACGTTCTCCCATGTACCCATTACATTACCTTGTTTTATTGTAGAAGTGCTTGCTGCATGGGTGCGTCTTGTTTAACAGTCTTGCTTAACTGAAGAGCCAGCATGCAGGCCATTAGCTTGCACACTAGAGGCGACTTAACAGGAAGCAGGAAGCCACAATTAGTAATCACCAGTTTGGACCACTGTTCTATTCATCCCTAGTGGCTCTTGCTAAATATGTCAGGGATTTAACTGAGACTTATTTATTTTATTTGATCCAGTGGTCCTCAAACTTTTTAGACTAGGACCCCCTTTTTTAGAATGGCACTTGTGTCTAGACCCACTGGAAGTGATGTCATTAACCTAGAAATGACATCATCAAGCAGGAAGTGCTGTCATTGTAACATAACAAAATGATACTCCTAGAATGTAAACTGGCATTCTTGGACTGCAGCAATTGTAAAACCATGAAACATCCCTGATAGAAAGCAATATTAGGACAAAATATTATGTCCTGAAAAAAACACTGAACTAAAAATAAAATTAAAGACAACCCTCACTTGAAACTTCAAACTGTTAACACTCACAAAAGGAATATAGCAAGAGTCAGGTCTCCAGTTTCCAAGATGGCTGCCCCCAGCTTTCCGCGATCTATCTGACATCAGGTTGCAACCAGTAATGGCATCTAAATGATTTAGCAATAGGTACTCACTTTTGATTGGTACTTGTGGCGGGGTCCGCCCACCGGAAGTGAGGTCATAGCCGGAACCCAGGAACCAGCCCCAGGAACTGCTGCGCCTCCTCGGTAGGCCACACGGTGGCCCGGGCCTTCCCTGGGGCCGCCGCGTGGGCTACCGATTCCCCCCCAAGAACCGCCGCGTCTCCTCCAGAGGGAGCCCCAGGCAGCCTACCTGCTCATGCTGCCGCCGCCGCCGGTCTCCTTCGCTCCGCTGCCTGGCTCTGAGAATGTGCAGGCAACTCAAACGTGCAGGCAATTCAAATGTTGCAGGGGGCGGGGTGGAGCGCCGACGGAGTCGATGAGTGGGCAGGCGAATGGGCGGGGCCAGCCTTAATCCTAGGAACGGGTATTTGCGTACCCCTGCGTACCCGCTACATGACATGTCAGGTTGCAACCCACCAAGTGGGTCCCGACCCACAGTTAATAACACTGATTTATATTGCTGTGTCTACGGCTGGCACATAGTAACACACTGCGGGCTATCATGGATTTTGCTATCTCTGTTGTAAAACATCACCTTGATTGATTGATCTATATTTCTGAATTGTTCCTGTGTCTCTAGCTGTGCTTCAAGCCTCTCAGCAGACGTCTATACCAATTGGCAATTACAGCTATCCTGACTTACCCATAACAAGATGCAAGGAGGAGGTAAGTGGTTGTCTAAACCTTGGCTTTGTCAAGCTTTGCTGTGATGTCTCTCTCTTCCATCAGATATTGCGGGGAGCATGTAGTTGTGCAGGGAGGGAGATCTAAAGATTGGTCTACCCTTACAGTAGAATCTGGTAAAATCCTGAGAAGGTAGAATAAACTATAACCTTCCAGATTGAAAGTGCATGCAGGTCAGCCTTGTTATCTGTGGGGGATACCAAAATCTGTGGGTATTTGTGCATTATCTCCCTGGCCCTCAAAATAAGAAGAGCCCTGCTGGATCAGGCCAAAGGCCCATCTGTTGTTTGTTTGGAATGTTTATAGCAGAGTTGGGGGCTTGTGGAC